>KN496946.1:0-17660 GCA_000787155.1 Scartelaos histophorus | reverse complement strand
GTCATACATAAGGCCACTGGATTATAAGGCCACTGTTGATTTTTGAGAAAACGTAATGATTTTAGATGCACCTTATAGTCCGAAAAATACGGTAAATATTTTTTTTGCGGCCATGTAAACAATATGGCGCCATCTTGGATTCATCTTCCAGATTTTATTATAGTTCTATGATCCTGTCTCTATTATGTCTGAGGCCGTGATTGACAGGTGGATTAACCAATCAGAGAGATGCCTCTCATTTACAATAACTCTCAGTTGTAGCTAACACAAAAATACAAGTTTAACAGTTGGTGATTTGGGCATCAAACATGCCCGGATCCTCTCAACATTGTTCAGTTTTAACACAAAAATACAAAACCTGAAATCTGCATGGTGCATGTCTCTTAACAGGTGCATTTTGGGTCCTTGTACAGCACACGGCAGAACTACCGGTATGTTGCACAGTCGCCCTATATGTCGCCAACATATTACTCCTCCTGACTCGCCCACTAATACCTTATTAGACTAATGTGGACGACATCAAATCGGTTTGAGGTTAAACACAACCAAAGGTCATACATAAGGCCACTGGATTATAAGGCCACTGTTGATTTTTGAGAAAACGTAATGATTTTAGATGCACCTTATAGTCCGAAAAATACGGTAAATATTTTTTTTGCGGCCATGTAAACAATATGGCGCCATCTTGGATTCATCTTCCAGATTTTATTATAGTTCTATGATCCTGTCTCTATTATGTCTGAGGCCGTGATTGACAGGTGGATTAACCAATCAGAGAGATGCCTCAAAACAAACATGACTTCATACCTGTAAAAACAAAACAAAAAAGAAGATTGAGAAACTGCATGAAAGCATCAAACTTTTTCTTATCTCAGTTAAAATAAGTCATATGGAGGATCTTCTACATCTGAGAGTCACTTAGCTGCTGTGGTTGGATCGTCTCAAGTTTGGAAGGTTTTTCACACTCAACTGTTTTTATTTTTACTTTGTATCATATTTATTTATTGCCAAAACATACAGACATTTAAAATAGTCCAGACAATACTATGGAATCCTAAGTCTTGGAGAAGGGAACTCCCTAGAATCTACCTTAGCTTATACAAGGGACCCCAGAAATACACCAAATATTTATACATTTCTACTTCCAGAAGGTCACGGGAGGTATTTCATGTATTGGCCAAGCAGAACCAACTGGTGAAAAACTACTCACTTTACTCCTTAATGTCTTTGGGGTGGAGGTGGTAGATAAAAAAGGCTTTGCCACCAGAGACTGCAGTTCATATCCTTAATTAGCTTTAGACAAGAAGAGCTTTTTGGTTAAAGCTGTTGGATTTGAATATTTATCATTGCGTTTTAATGAGATTTCTCTGTTCTGTTTCCGTTGTGAATTTCTCAAACCCTATTTAACCTCACACGATGTCATTGGGTAAAAATAAAGTACTTTTAGGATCTGATAAGAGGCTTGAAACTGCGAATATATTTAAAAGGTGAGGCTAGGGGAGAGTTTTGTGTACAATATATTAATGATACTACAGTTAAGTTACATTCTAATTAAATACTAAATACGTGAGGTTTTTTTCATGTGGTAGGAGCATTTCTATAGTAACTTTGTCATTATCTAAAGACACTTAAAGGGCCCATTAAGGAGGCCATTTTCTCATCTATGTTTTAATGTTGTTTCCTCATTACAAACATACCTGGAGTTCTGTTCTGTTTCATTCTCACATGTTAAAACACACAAACCCTGCATATTTAGGCTGAGTTCTTTTCTCAAACACTCTGTTCCACCTTGTGATGTCATGTTTCACTGTGTTTTTAAAGTCCATACACCTTCATCAGAATTATTTGGATCATCTCAGTCCAGGAATTGCTCATCTCTGCTGAACTAAAAGGTAAAACGCACCTGTTAACTTGAAAACTGAAGATGTCACGAGAGGTTTTCAAGCTTTGGAGATGTAAAAAAACTAATATTAAAGAGTTATTCAAACATATGCAAATAAAACAAAACACAAATCCAGGTTTGTTTTTGAAGGTTTAGCCAGTTTAAAATAGCTAAAACCTCACGGCTCAATTTTGCATAATATAAAACCGTAAAATAGATTGTGTGAAAAATCCCTCAGTCGTCCAGGTAGAATCCAGGGCAAAAGGAAAATAAATTTGTCAACTGGACAAAAGTTATTTGGTCGAATACGTTTCGCAGCTCATCCAAGCTGCTTCTTCAGTTCTGGTCAGAATGCAGGAAAACACAATCTTATATCTGCCTAAACGTCCCCAACACTTATGACTAGTACAATAGGCTGAGCGGTTAAACTGAAACTGTAAACAAACATGTGTTAGTTTCTATGCAATTACATTGTATTTAGCTCCTCCCTGCAGGCAGATATAAGACTGTGTTTTCCAGCATTCTGACCAGAACTGAAGAAGCAGCTTGGATGAGCTGAGAAACGTATTCAACCAAATAACTTTTGTCCAGTCGACAAATGTATTTTCCTTTTGCCTTTAAATAGATTCACCCTTTAGTGTTTAGTTACTTACAACTTTGTTAAAGCCCTTTTTTTAACAGTACGGTATTAAACCTTTCTATCTTCATGGAGACCACACAAGACCAACTAACTGGCCAGATGGTTTTAAATGTGCTGTATAAATAAACTTGAATTGAATTAAGATCTGTGGTGAGGCAGCCCTGCTCGCTGTCAAAATGCGTCTTTTTCTAGGTGTTTTTGAGCTATAAAACCACCTGTAATTGATACATGTAAGGTAGATCAGTTTAATGCCATACTGTGGAACATTCCCGGCCAATAACATATCCATAGAAACAAGCAGGTGACAGACCGTCCACCAGAAAAGTTTCTCAATGCATTTTTAAGAGCAAGAATACTTTTGGTTCTCGTCTAACAATTGAAAACCTGCAGCCGTTTTAATAGTCTGTGTGTGGTGAGTGTGTGTTGGCATGAATCTTTCATGGTTCTTTGAAGCACTTTTTCAAACCACCAGCGGGAGCTACAACAGGGAGGACTTGGCACAGGCCATATGACTCCCCTAATGGTCCGATTTAACGCTAAGACGACATCTGCCAGGATAGAAGAATCCAGCCAAATACAAGTGCGCGTGCTGCCGTGGATTTAACTGCGAGACTATAATTGAAATGTTATTTATCAAATAGACGCCGTTATGCAGTGTCTTTAAAACGTGTGCTGATAAGTAGCAAGGAAAATGTATCATAGATCACATCAGATAAGCACCACTGAAGCTAATTCTCAGGATATTATCTTCAAACAGCATTTAGACGGCGCCTTCTCTTCAGCCTAATGCATAAATCCAGGTGTCGCTATTACTTGAAGCTACATTTTGACTAAATGATATATTGAGCAGCTGGGTTTGTGTTTGTGGATCTAAACTGACAGAGAGGCTCGTGTTGACAGGAAATTACAGTAGACTTCAGAACAGAGCGAGCGGCTTTATTATGAGAGGAAGTCGTCATTTATTAATGCAGGTTATTCAAACATTAGGTTTATCTGGGAAACACATTTTACGCTAATTGGAACATGTTGAGCAAACCTTTATCAGATTTTGAAGTTCATTATTCTTTTCCTCACTGTCGTATTTCCCAGACCTTTACCGCAGTGTTCCTTGTTTTGGAAAGTACCTAAAATCGTACCTAAAAAAGTACTCCAAAGTGCATATGACGGGTTTAACTACTCACCACACTTCAGATCATTATATATACCTCCTTGAAACAAAAAAGAGACACCACCAAGTGAAGTTACACGTCATACATGCTTATTTTTAAGGAATAAAAACATTTGTAACTGAATAAACACAAGATAGTTAAGTTTAATGGTACTCTTTTAAGATTTATGCAAAAACATTCACTCTCATTTTCCTAATAAGGCTATTTTCTAGGTTTAAAATCTGACTTCCTTGTTGGAAATTGTGACATTACACTAGGGAATTCTGACCGTTACCAAGGAAAACTCCTGCAATATGCACGGAAATGATTATCTGACAAATACACACATAAGAAAACACTTTTATTCTGTTGAAATCATGTTTTAAGCATCAGAAATAAACTGTTTTCTTAAACTGTGACAAACTTTGGATATAATTCTCCCTGGAATGAGCTCATCAATAGGTTTAACTCCCTTTAACTCTCTACTTCCTATAATTTTCAACATTTTTTTCAACTTTTTTTTGCAATCTGCTTCTTGACTCGTGCAAAACTACAATTTATTTAAAGAGAAGTTATAATGCCACCAAATTAAGTCAAAATTTAAGAATCATAAAGATCACAAGATTGTTTTTCAAGTTTTTTTCTATGGAGATATTGTTGCTTTGTCTGGATTGGCTTCTGGATTTGTATATTATTAAAGCTTTATATCTTCATGGAGACCAAATAGACCAAGTTATAGGTCAGATCTGTGGAGAAGCGACCCCCTCACTGACGGGATCTGCTTTTCTAAGTATTTTCGAGCTATAAAACCATCTGTAAGTGAATAAATGTAAGTTAGACCAGTTTATTTTCATACTGCGGGAGTTTCCAGACAAAGCAGTAACACCTACGAGAAGAAAAGCATTCGACAGACCCTCCGCCAGAAAAGTTACACAATGCACCTTTAATTGGTTGCCCTGTTTTTACTGCTGACTCAGGGTAAGACTTCCCTCGACTTCCGTAGCTCATAATAGTTTGGGAATGGCCGAAGCGGAGCGGCTATCATCGCCAAAGTTTGGAGAAAAAGACGTGCGCGTTAAAGGTGTGAAGTTCAGGCGGGAGCTGATTCGGTATTTTCGGTGCCAAAGGTCCCCCCTCCGTTCTCAGGTGATGACTCGGCACATTGTTAGTTTCCACGCCGCCACGCCACGCCGCCGAGGTGATTTATTACCCACGATCCTACCGAAGCAGCCTCGCATTAAAGGGGCTGCTTCATCGCGGCGAGCAAATATAACAACTGCATTTCCGTACGACCGGGGCGGGGCGTGTCGAGTGCTCTTTCAGCTGTGCCTTCTGTATATTTATAGGAGGGCATAAAACGAACAGTGGTGTAATAGAAAACTACTGCGGCTGACAAGGTTTATACTGTACTTACGTTTTCGAGTGGGTGTGTGAGTTGTGGGCGTGAGATAACCTAAGTGTAAAGGTTCTGTAGCAATATGCAAAATTGGCTGTTGCTTGTGGGGTTGGTGTCATTTTATGGAGTTGGTTGAGAAACTGAAATATTTGACCTGTAACCGCGGCGATCAATTCATGACGATAACTAAACTTTTTTCCCAACTTTTAGCAATAGTCGACTCTTGTTGTCTAGAGTTCAACAGTGAAATATGACCTTAAAAGTGCATTGTGTAACTTCTGTCAAATGTTTTTCTCAGTGGAGATGTTTCACAGTTTGGTATAAAATGTTTCTATCTTCACAGAGACCAAACCAGACCAAGTTACAGGTCAGATCTGTGTAGAGGCGACCCCGCTCACAGTCTGAATGCCCTTTTTATGTCATTTTTGAGCTATAAAACCACCTAGAATTGAATAAATGCAAAGCAGTGCTGTTTAATGTAAAACTTTGGGGGCAGGAGATTGTGCAAAATTGTCTTGGGTGCTCTTCAGTCTCAAATACAATGTTGAAAAAGCCGAGGCACTCAAAAAGTACTAAATAATTAAAAGCTTTTAATTAAACTGAGGCACTCCAAAAGTACTAAATAATTAAAAGCTTTTAATTATTTTGTACTTTTTGTGCTTTTAATTATTTCTTAAAAGCTTTGAATTATTTTGTACTTTTTGAGTGCCTCGGCTTTTTCAAGTCTGTATTAGAGTTGTTTAATGTTTAATACTGTGGAATATTTCAAGCAGAGCAAAGGCGTATCCATAGAAACAAAGAGGTGATGGACTCCAAACCGCAAACTTACACAAAGCACCTTTAATAATGAGTAATAAGTTTGGCTAAATTTTGGCTGAATTCCCATGATCCATTCACTAAATTAAAGAGGGTTTTATGGGCGGCTATGTGGTATTAACTGTTAACACAATTAGATCACCATGGTGCCTTTTATTTATTTATTTTATACAGTCATCCCTCGCTATGATGCGGTTCACCTTTTGTGGTCTCGCTGTTTTGCTGTTCTTTTAAACAGCCTATGAAGACGCACTGTGTTCTGCGTCCTGATTGGCTCAGGGCCTGTAGACCACAGTCCATCATTCTCCTCTGTGCCGGGTCCTGTACTGTACAGAATGCGTTCAGCCAAATTTACATAAATGTTTGATTGCTAGAAGCTGCACTCTGCAGAGCTGTGTGTTTGCAGCAGGGACGGACTGGGACCATAAAACAGCCCGAGACTTTTCCCCCGACCAACTCAACCCACAGTCAGACTTGGCCACCAACTCAGCCCTCAGCAAAAAGTTTTAACAAGTTTTTACTTATTTTTAAAACCTACAGGGGTTTGAACTTTAAGAGTGTTTAAACAAGAGAGAAATATGAGAAAATGTTAATTCCTATTTGAGAAGTGTGTGAGGGATTTTACAGCCTTAAAACATGTACAATAATTGTAAAAAATAAAGCTGACAACTTTGCGAAATTCACCTATTGTGAGTTATTTTTACAAACAAGGTACCACTGTAATACAACATACTGTGAACCTGTTATAATAAGTTTCACTAGCTCCTGGTGCTAAATCGCTCCCCCTTCAGAGCAGTATCACATTACATTTGGCATTACATTACATCCCTCTAATCAAACTACTGCACATCACATCAGGTTTGTGAAGTTGTATAGTATTGTTTTGAAAAAAAGTGAATTTAGCATAACACGTCCTCTTTAAGAAACGCACAAAGTCATTTTTATCCTTGTAGTAGCAGCCATTTGTCGCTATATTGTTAGTCACATTCGTGCCCTGAGGATCTGTCGTGCTACCTGATATACAACAAAAGCAAGTGTTCTGAAACTTCCTTATTTCGCCTGGAGCGGCTGATCCTCCTGACATATGTGCCGTATGTGGGTTTGCTTTGGTTGCAGGTGTGATGCTGTAGCGAGGTCTGCCTTCGTTTTCTGCCGTGGACCTGTAGGAATACTTGTGATGTTAGACGGTGTCACAATATTGATTTTTGTCCAGCTTTAATGTCAGCGCACCGGGTTAGCAGCGCAAACTCAAGAATTACAAGTATGGTGGCCTCAGAGCTATGTTAACAAGTAAAGTTTCTCTGAACAATATAAGTTATGTTATAGATTAAATCAAGAAATAATGGTTCAAAAACACTTTAAAGGGCCCATATTATGCTCGTTTCTGATCTATATTATAATGTTTCCTCATCAAAAACATACCCAGAGTTGTGTTTTGCATATTTAGGCTGAGTTCTAGTGTCAAACAGAAAACATTGTTCCAGCTTGTGATGTCATGTGGTAATACAGGAAGTGCTCCACTGTGTTTTTAAACTCCATACATCTTCACTAGAAACATTTGGAAAATTGCAGTCCTGGACTTGCTATTTGCTGTTAAACAAAAGCTCAAATATAACTGTTCACTTGAAAATTACCTCTTTGTGACATCACAAGGTGGAATAGAGTGTTTTCAGCTTTGGAAATTAAGAGGGGGGGTAAAAAAAAAGAAAAAGGGAAAAAAAGAAAGAAAAAGAAACAGACTGGCGTTAAAGCTAGCATCTGTAATTACTATTAAAAAATATTAGCTTTAATAGGAACAGAATCATGACATTGACTGGGGTGAAGAGCTTTAACATCTTTAATATTTGTTTGAATATTCCAAATCTTGTCATAAATACATAAATACATCCATAAATAACTAAATAAAATAAATGTTTACTCAAATAAAAAGTCTATACTGTCTATAATGGATGTTGCAGGTTGAATCAAAGTCAGATCCTTTGTTTCGATAACCCACTGGTTTCAAAAGAACAGAAGAAGGACATTTCTCAGAACACCAAACCTCTGTGTTCCGTCTCAGTGTGTTCTGTCACGTCCTGCGCTCCTCTTCAAACAAGGTTTTTTCTTCTCCATGAGTTAAAAGCACATATGTGATCTGCGGCATCTTTTTCGACACTCGCTCATCAGTGCTTTCCACACCAGGATGGGTAGAAGAAACCTGCACACGGTGAAGTCTGTGCCCGTACACTAAATAGTTATCCAGAAAAAAACATTGCAGGACCTGCTGTTTAGTCGTATATCTCACTCACTTGGGTCACTGGGTTCAGAAATATGTGGATCTTCTCTCCTCCTTTTGCTCCTATCACATTACATCCTCCTTATAAAACTGTCGGACGTCATGTTAGAATCATTGGGGTTTGAATTAGGCCTTGGAGAGATCGCTAAATGACTCAAACATGCATGGATGGATGTTTTTGATGAGGAAACAACATTATAACACAGTGGAAAAAACAAAAAGAAGTTCAAATCTAATTCGTTGTATCCATAATAAAGTTGCAAATTGTAAATCCGCTGTTTAATCGGTGTGTATTTCATTTCGTAGGGGTCACCGGGTTTAGAAAATCTGCGTATTTTCTCTAGTATAGCAGCCCACACGGTTAGCTCATTAGCTTTAAAACAGAATGTGAGCTCTCAGCACCCTCCGCAGTCACAAAAGCGTGAACTCAACTTACTCATTTGAGTCTTCGTTCTGAAATACAAGCCCGCCTACAGCTTTTCCTCCAAAACCGGTGTCGAAACGCTTGAAATTCCACCCGAAAATCATCAACGCAAATGCATCCCTTTGGCGTCTGAGGAATAAACTGACGAGAAAACCGAGGTTCAAAGGGCCGCAAATATTTTCGTATGATATTTTTTGTTGGCCAATGAGGTCGGACACCTGCGGATTTAAACGCTCGCGGAGGTGGCTTCCTTTTTCACTTGAATAGGGCGATTATGAATAACTGCGGGCCAGATATTTCAGAAGTCCATTGAGAGGAACTATTATCTCTTCCTAACATCGTAACATCATTGTGAGATCTGCGCCTCTAGCCGGTCTTCATTACGCTCCCTCTTCTTGTGAACCAGTGCCTTTACTTTGGAAGTGCCTTGTTATCTCTTTCTTACATCACTGCCCCAGAGAAGCCTTGAGTTTCGATTGTTTCTCATATCTGATGCTTTTTTTTTCATCTGTGTGTTGATCTTATTAGAGTTGAGTAATCCTACAATGACACACTCCTGACTCAGCCCCGTGAACATTGCACATGGTATAAGTCTGTGTAATTATTTTGAACCTTTACTGAAAAAAACTACGGTCTTCCAGAGATTAGTCATTTTAGTTTGAGTACGACTTGATAATGTCTAAAAATATTACAGTGAATATTACTCACTTCATACACTTTTACTGGAATCGTGGATAATTTCAGAACTGAAATCGCCAATCTCCACTGCAAAAAAAGATCAAATGTAGTTCCTTTGAAAACTAAAAAAGCTTCTCGACATTAAAAGGTGCAACATGGAGCTATGGAAATATAGAAAAACTAATGATGCAGAATTACTCAAACATGTGAATGAAACGAAACAGAACTCCAGGTATGTAACATTATAAGATGACTTAAAGCTCCAAAGAGTCACTTTCACGTCATTTGCCAACAACGGATGTTAAAGTTGTGGCTGATATTTGGGAAAAACTGCAACAGATTGGGCCATTTAGTTTGTTTTTCTTTTTCAATTAACAAAACCAAAAACAGCTTGAAACAAAAGAACACCACACCCATCCCGTAGCCTTGAAGGACACAGTGCTACACTTGCATTCACTCGCGCCAAGCAGATTCACTTATGTAAGCAAGGATACTGCTTTCACACAAGGGCACTTTGCACATCTGCTCCCACATAAATTTTGTGCTCTCCCAAACAGGTCGACAGCAGCTTTTTGTGGATATCTTTCAAAAGACCTACAACTGAATTTCTAATCTCTTATCTGCAAGGACACTCTACTATTTAAAAAATAAATACTACTCAGCGTGCTATCTGTATTCCTGGGCTTTTGTTGGTTTTGAGTGCCTTTTGGTTTTTCCTTTAATTAAAGTGGATTGGGCTGGTTTTATGTTCGTGTCTGGGTGTTTGTAATGACTAACACTGATGCTCGCACCACTTGTAGAGTCTTGACCATCTTCATTCAATCAGTGGATCTTCTCTTTAAGGACAAATATTTAATTGTAATTTTTCTGACAAGGATTGGGATTGCAATTAGATTAGTGATTTATGTTTTAAAAATAGGACTCTGTTTAATCTTAATGTTCATTTTAAACATTCCACAAAATACTGACAAAATGCTACTACAAACAGCAGATACAGGATTCTGATAGCACCAAGTGGACCACATGTCTGTCCCTGAAGCCTTGAAGTGAGCCCCTACTTGGACAAACATCTGTATATACCAGTGTTTCATAGGATCTCCATGAACCGTCTCCATCTATCATCCCACAATCTCAAAATAGAAACTGGTCGCTGGTCCAGGATCCCGAGGGATCGTAGGACCTGTATGTGTGGGATGGACATTCAGACTGAAGAACATGTGGTATTAAAATGTGACTCTCTCAATTTATTAGAACAGCATATCCACAAATTACTGACAATGCCAGAACAATAGTTGATTTATTTGAAATGGATGATAGAGCTGCGGTGGTGCAGTTCTGCTACAGAATTCTTCAAATTTCATGGACATAATTATACATGTATACATCATAGACTGTATATATAAATGGACATAGCTAACGCGTTAGCCGCCGCGTGCCAAATAGGAAGTGCTCCAGGAGGCTCTTCCGGCTCCTTCTGACTCTGGCTCCATTGACTTACATTAGGATCTTGTGGCTCGTCTCTCTGTAACTGCTGCAGTGACCCTCTTCATCTTGGTCTTAAAATGTTCTTATTAACCTGCGACACATGATCCTGATTTTTTTTTTGCTATTTTGTTAGTCAAAAAAATCCTATTCATAACATAGAGCCTGGCTCCAGATTGTTAGCATCACGTTAGCACGTTAGCAACTGTTAGCATCACGAGCCGCATTTCAGCGGCGCTGAACGCTATGGGTGACGTCACACTCGCTTAGTCCACTTTTTTATACAGTCTATGGTATACATATATGTTGAAATACTTCACCCTGTTTACTCATGCCATATATTGCACTGTACATCAAATATTATTTCAATAAACTATCTATCTATCTAGTCAGCATTTTAATGTACTTAATATAAGTCAACTGAGAACTCCTTTGCAATGACGACCTGACCAAGAGGCAGCATAAAACTGCACAAGCAGAATGCACTCGAAACACTCACACATCAGTCATAACGTGAAACAGGCAAGAATCAGACTTCAGAACTTGCTGCTACAAACCTAAACTGCAGCAATATTTATGCAACACATATGTTGGAACTTTGAAAACTGTGGCTTTTGCACATGCTAATTGCTTTTATTCAAATTTCAATTTCAATTTGATTTCGATTAATCTTGAAGCACTATTTCTCATGTGAAAACTAATATGAAAGAAATGAGCCTATTCCCAAATACCAGCACCAGTTGGTAATACAAAATAGTTTCAAGAATCATTCTGAACATTTGTATATTCCAATGTCACCTCTCTCATTTCAGTTACCATCAAATATTTAATTTTATTCACTCAAAAACCATCACCATCATACATCCATTCACTCTCCACAAATATCCACGTTGCCTCTTTGCTGAACCCCCTCACTGTAATCACTGGCTTTGTATCCAGCTATTGATCCGCTTGTGCCAAACACCCTGCCAATTATACTAACCATAAAACAGTATCCAGCACCATATCCGACCGCATCTGCTTTTTACGCCCCGGGATACTAAGCACCTATCTGCCCATCCACACATTCATAACTGTGTGTGTGCTCTGGCCTTTTTGGACGAGCTTCTCAGGAGGTGGGCGGGCGTGCTTGGCAGCCATCGGGATTATTGATTCACGTTGTGTTGTGTGGCGTGATGATGGCTTGTTATAGCATCTGCGTGACCCCCCGGCCCACCCATTCTCCGACCACGGGCAGTAAGCTACATCCAGACGGCGATATCAAGCTCGTCCGGTCAAGTAGTCCATGCACTATTCAGACTGGACAGAATCACGCCGCATTCAAATCAACAAGAAATACAAAACTGAAGTGCGGCTGTGAAAGAATGAATATGATCAGGGTTATCTTTTGTGTCTTGTATTATAAGGGTACACAATACACAAAGGCGTGGGGGGAAAACGTCTCCCTTTGGTCATCACTTGGCAACAGAAATAATGCACCATAGCAACAGAGCGTGTTGTTCTCGTTATGGACTTCCATCGAGGTGTATGGCTAAGCTAAGTCATAGCAGGCGCACACTGGTTTACGTGCTACTGTGTCCTTGAGTAAAACTATGTACATTTTAAGGGCACCGTGTAACTGTTCAGGAGTTTGGTATTTGCTTTATATTTTTTGTTTTACAGTATGGAATAACATCACCAGCTTGTCTCCACGGAGGGACATAAGTAACATTCCATCATTCTCAACAAAGTAATAATTATATGTATGGAGACAAGCAGATGGTGGACCCTCTACGAGAAACCAGCAAAGTTTTAAGTACAAATGGACTGATATGTTTTTTCAATACCAATTGTTTAGAATCCAGAGCAACCAATGGCCAATTAGATCCGCCGATATTTTTGGGACGATATATAGGCAATTTTCATCATTTTCCGCAAATCCGGTTATTTAAATTTAGTACAAATTCACCCACAACTTACTTTTCTAACCACAAACCTTTAAGAGTACTGTGTATCACATTTATCACATTGTAGCCCCACCCCCATGTCTGTCTTTTTTAAACCTAAGACGTCAAGTGGTCCGAAAACCAGATGAGACTGTGAGGTCCCCACAGAAGAACCACTTTTGGACAGAACAGTGTCTCTGTGAGGCCATTAACATCTGGAACAGTCTCCTCTGCATGTAAAGGAGAGTCCTACACTGATCAGCTTTAAAACACAACTCAATATGGCTGAAGTCCTACACTGATCAGCTTTAAAACACAACTCAAACTATGGCTGAAAACCAACCAGTCATGTGACCACTAGACTTTTGTTTTTGCTGCTTGTGTTTTGTGTTGTATTTTTATGTATTTGCCTGCCGAGGGACTACAGATGAAAATTTGCTTTGTAGCTCAAATCTTGCATATTTACATTTGTTTTATACTTATGTTCATTAATGTGCATTGTCCCTATCAAATAAATAAATAAATACATTTAGTGCAGTTATTTCTTCATATCTAAGGGTTTAAATAAAGCTTTCTGTGTATTTTTAGGCTGCAGATCGACCAAAACAAAAGCTCGCTCTGATTAGAACAATCTTCCCTCATCAACTCCTGTCCATGCTTTCAAAAATGCTCTGGTGCAATATTTATAATGTAATATTGTAATTGTTTTTGATCAGTTTGTTGAATTTGGTTGTTCATCTTGTTGTATTTTGTGACTATACCTTGAACTCTGTTTTAGTTCTGGTTCAAATTTGATTTAATATGTGTAGCAGTCAAGTGTGAGTGTGTGCATGGTTGTATTGTTTTTTTAATGCTTATTTGAATTTATGTAGCCTACTGTCTGCCCTACTGTATCTGTCTTCTGTTGAGGACCTCTTCGGGGAAACATCTCAGGTAGCTTGTCCTCCAAATAAATATCTAAAATAAAATAAAATTAGCAAAAGATGGAGATTTAAAGCCGATAAAAACTCCAAATATCAGCCCTATTTCTGGTTTTAACAGATCAGAACATGAGGTCAACCCATTCAAAAGATATGCTGGAAAGTTCTCTGTAATCACCCACACCTTTTCTATGCAGTCACCACTTTGAGCAAAAAGCCGGCTACACGAGTCATAATTAGTAGTCTAGGTCGGCTCTTGTTTTCCTTGGATAAAAGATGTATTTAAAGTCTGAAGTCAGCACTGTTTTATCGCATTGATCTAAGCGGCCATTTGTCAATTTTTTCCCTTCGCGCAACCCAATCGTTTTTCATCTTAATCTCATCTGCAGTATTTCATAAGCGCGAGGTTGCCAAAGCCTTACAATGCACCTTTAAGTTTTAAGAGACCTACTTTTCAGTTTGTTGGATTTGCATTGTAAGCGGTCTCCAGGTACATTAATCTATACGGTTTGGGTCTTTGAAGATGTGTTTGAATTATATCTTCGGCTATTACAAAGCTCTGACACAGGAGAATAGTACGAGAGGATATTATAAATCTGTCTTTCTCGCATGTCTCACATTGTCTCTTTCCATAGTCGAGCAGTTTGAGCCTGCTCCCTGCCTGTTCCCCATTTCCTTCTGACATTTTCTTGATGACGTTCGTAAATCTCTGCCCCCCTCTCGGTTTCATCATGCTTCTTGATTAGTTTTGTAGACAGCTTTGAGCAAGGGACCTCATGTTCTAACATTTACCCAATCACGTTTTGGGTTTTTTTTTTACACACTTTCTTTTCGCGTGTCTGGTTTCTGAAGCTGCTGGAACACTGGGGCAGGTTGGCATTATGAAAGATGGAGTAAGTTTCAAATGATTTCTGAGACATTTCCCAGTTTCATTCTCTGAGGTAGAACGCCGAGCCAAGACTGGAGCAGGCTATTTTTGTTCATATAAAGTGGCTACCTGTGTGAGCGCCTGAAGATTCACTGACGTTACTTTTTTTCTGATATTTTTTTTGAGCTTACTGCTGCTTCTTAAAGGGCCCATGCAACGCTATTGTCTGATCTTTGTTATAACGTTGTTTCCTCTTCACAAACATACCCGCAGTTGTGTTTTTTTTTTCCATTCACAGAACTTTAACTCACAAACGCTGCATGTTTAGTCTCAAAGAGAAAACACTCCACCTTGTGATGTCATATGGTAATACAGGAAGTGCCTCACTGTGTTTTTAAACTCTGTACAACTTCACTAGAATCATTTAAACGATTTCAGCCCTAGAAATACCAATAACTACTAAACTAAAGGATATGAAATGCTAACACATAACATATTCCGATCACTGTGTTACCTTTTATTGTTTTGAAAGTGCTATATTTGCCAAAAAACAACTTATAAACAGGTTCAAGAAGTTCACTGTGAGTCCCCTTGCTCCCTGTTTTAAATCACTCCCCCTTCAGAGCACAGTAACAACGCAATTGTCATGCATTTTGCTAGTGAAGCTGCATATCACCAGGTTTGTGAAGTAGTAGTATATTGTTTCGTATGCTGGTTTTGCATATTTATGAAAAAAAAAATGGTTGTACATGGGATGATTGTACAGAATCTTTGAGCCAACCATAAGGAGATTTTGAATAGTGCCCAGGAGAGATCGCTAGATGACCCAAACATGCATGGATGGTGTATTTTTGATAAAGAAACGTTCTAACACTGTAGAAAGCTCCAAAATGGCTCTCTTTAAAGGTTCTGCCAAATGCTTTTCTCCATGGAGATTTTAATCTTTTGCCTGAAATGTGTCACAAGGCCAAGTTACAAGTCAGATCTGTGGAGAGGCGACCCCGCTTACAGTCAGAATCCATGTTTCTGAGCCATAAAACCACAAATAAACGCAAAGTGGAGCTATTTAATGTCATATTGTGGAAAAACCACAAATAAATGCAAAGTAGAGCTATTTAATGTCATATTGTGGAACATTCCAGGCAGAGCAATGAATAGAAACCCAATAGAAACCCAAAAGTTACACAGTGCCCCTTTCAGAAATCCTAATTTATGTTTCCAAACTCCATTATTAAAGTATATTTGTGTTTCATCTGCCACCATCTTCCCTGTTACAAAAACGACCCATCGCATTATTTTCGTCACATAAACCGCAGCAGCCACATCTGTGATTTTCCCAACACAATTTCATTTCTCCGTCCTATGTCCTGTACACTTTGTGCCGTCCATAGTAATGAGTTTTTAGAGTGAGGGGACTTGAGGCTTGTCAGAGGTAATCACATTCATGTTGTGTATTTCTCTGAGCCTTATTTGAACAAGCTCTTGTGTTGTATCAATAACGGACACGTACAGTGAGAATAATACAGTCTTGTTTTTCAGGAGGCTCTCACTGAATGCCTCATATACCTCTTGTTATGTAGATTTCACGTGATTACACTTTTGCATATAAACAAGCACTTATAATTAAATGAATCTTGTTAATTGGAAGGTGAATTATATGAAAGGACCTCATTTTCTTATCGTTTTAATGCGGTTTCCTCTTCAAAAACAGACCTGGAGTCGTGTTTTAAAATGGGAAACACTCCACTTCCACCTTGTGATGTCATGCGGTGATACAGGAAGTGCGTCGTTGTGTTGTTAAACTCCACACACCTTCACTCAGTTTTCAGTTTCAGTTTTGTGCAGTGTTGTGTAATTGTGCGAGCTTGTTATCGCAATAGCTGATGTAATTTCTGAATATGCGTGTAGTGTTTTGTCTCAGATGAATACAACCAACTGTACAGCTTGGGCTTAGTTTTTCTCTAAATTGATTTAAAGTTTACGTGAACAGAGCAGGTGCTGTAGGACAGATTCATTTAATGGTGTTTACAAGCTAACAAAAGTCAAACGCAACTACAGCATAGCCGGAATCCATCTGCTTGGGTTTATGTTTGTATTTTCCTGAATTTATTTAGCTAAAATAAACCAACTTCTCTTTAGATGCTGCCAAGCTAATTGTGTGTGCGAAGTGCGCGTCGCTGCAGGCACAGATACTGAGATTGGAGGGAAGAAGAAGAAGAACAGTTCTTGCTCTCTGGTTCCTATTTTAACACATCAAAGACGCCTCACTGGTGAACAGGAGCTTTCCCCAAACATTTTTTACCTGGCAGAGACTTATCAGTTACCCCTGCTTTTCACACTACTTTACAAATCTTTTTTAAGTGAACTGAACTTTTCTTTTACTTGTTTCCATAGAATGTTCCATAGTATGACATTAAACATATCCATATAACCAATCTTTACTAATTCGCAAAGGAAATGACTTGAACACTCACACTTGGCAGTATATTACAATAATAATGAGCAGCATTTCTTCATTACGGGTGTTTCTATTGCTCAAAAGTACAATAATTCCTTGTGTGAATAGGGGCGACTCTCCACAGATGTGAATTATAATGTAGTGCAGTGCGGTAACCTGCTCGTCTCCCTGGTGACAGATAGGTTTAATCTACACTGTGAAACATTCTCGACAAAGCAATAATATTTCCATGGAGACAGGCAGGTGGGGAACTTCTGCTTAAAAATGTTACAAAGTGCAGCTTTTATTTAGAGAGGTGATCGCCGGTTGAATGTCAATTTTATTAGGCGGCTTTTTGCACGTGTGTCTTTAATCAGTTTCAGATCAATACTCTATCTGTGCCAATGCCTTGAGGTATTGCCAGTTTAATTAGAGCTGGGCTGGACAGATGTTGGCGGTGGAGTTGCTCTGACCCTGTGTGTGTCGGTGTGTGTGTGTTTGTGTGTTTGTGTGTGTGTGTGCTCTGTGTCTGACCCTGTGTCTCTGTGTTTATGCTGCAGATGATGAAGTTTGCCTGGGACAACTACAAGCGTTACGCCTGGGGAAAGAACGAGCTCCGACCTTTGACCAGGAACGGCCATATTGGCAACATGTTTGGTGAGTCATTAACATTTGAAAGAAACACTCCTGTTTTTGGGGGTCGGTCTGTAAGCAAACAGAAACATTGCTCTAATATGATAGAAGGATGCAGGGACGCAATACAGGTTTT
>KN496943.1:2779-19601 GCA_000787155.1 Scartelaos histophorus | reverse complement strand
AAAAAAAAAAAAAAAATGGATACTCCAGACAAAAACAAGCCAGTGCTCTCAGTTAAATTAAAGTCTGTCTGACTGGTCATGTGACCCAGCGGTCTGAGCTGAGAGCTGTAAATGTGTGAAAGCAACTTTAGATCCTCAGAATGTTCCTCTGTGTCCTTCAGGCCCCTCGGCCTCATACACAAGCACACTTCCGGGCAGAATGCTTTTTCAGAGTGTGATACACCACATTGTCGTCCAGAAAGGACAAGTCATCGTCAAAAGCTATTGGCCGACAGCAGGTGCGAGAGGGCGTGTCCTTGTCCAGCTTCTTGTTGTGTGTCAGGTTGTTGAGGATCTTGTCATAGTTGGTCTCAGCATCCACACAAGGGCCGCTGCAGTAGCGGAAGATAAGCTCCTCTTTGGTCTGGTAACCCAGGCCTAAGTCCGTCACATTGAGGTGGACCTCCTTGAGCAGGCAGCCCCGGCCCTGCACCGCCGTGGTCCTGTCCCTGTTTTTGTCCCCTCGCCCTCCTTTGCCCCCTCGGCTCCGGGACCGCCCCCTCCGCCGGTCGCCGTGGCCCCTCCCCTCTCGCTCTCTGCCTGTGTTTGCTGCTCCTCTCTGTCGCTCCCTTCGACCTCTGTTGCCTCCGCCGGGCTCAGACGACCTCCGAAGTCGTCCGATTGTAGCTTCAATAAAATCCATCACGTCCTCCAGGTGGTTTGGGTACGGACCTCTCATGTCGTCTGCAGAACAAACGACACGTTCATGTAAAAATGACAAACAGGTAGGCGCGCTGGTTAATATGGAGTCCACATGGCTGTAGGACAGATTTCTGATCTTACACATAGAAAAGTGTGCAAAACAAATGCAGACAATATGTACAAATATAAAGTGCACATGCTGATTTATAGATTTGCCTTAGGTACAAGAATGCAGACGTGGTCCAGGTTTGAGCACATGGCCTTGCAGCTGCTCTGTAAAATACATATGGCTAAACACTGATGTTAGGTTGAATTTGGTTGTTTGCAGTGTAAAAGAAAATAATTCCCGGCATTATGTAACAGTGTGATCAGTGACGTCACACAGGGCCAAACACTTGCATCACATCCATGTACCTGCTCTGTCACGTGTTTAGAGTGGGTCCACAATAATTACAGCAAAGACATGCACTCCTCTGCATTTTACTCTTCGGAAAACACACAGACTTGAAAGGGAATTATAACCTCTGAGTCATTTAGACAGAGCTGAATCTCGTCTGCCCCAAACTGAAAACAGACAGCCCTTTACCATCTGTCGAGGAGCCAGAGGAGGAGCGCCCACCATCTACATGTTGACTCCATTATGCTGCCCGAACTTCTGGCAACAGTAAAAGACCAAATCATAGAGTCGTATTGTTCTCCAATGGATCAATTAGTCTAACTCCCATTACCTTTGTGTGAGTGTGTCATTAGAGCGGCGGGGTGCCAGGTCTGGCAGCTGGGCCTGTGGTTTACACCGGTGTCTCTGTTGCAGTGTCACCTATCTGCTCTCATCTACCTGCTCCACTAACAGAGCGGCCGACATCTGATCCGTCGGCGCTGCACAGCTGATTGGTCTGGTGTCTGTGTATCAGGTAAGCAGGGTCAATCTGTTTAGACACACCTGCCCTTTGATTTAGACAGCTCTTATTGTTGCCAGCTGACGGACGGAGGAGCTGCAGTGTGCACCTGCCCACATGTTATTCTGGTGGAAGAAATACTGAAAAACAGGTACTTTGGTGCCAAGTTTGGTTAAATGGAAAAGCTAGTGCAGAGATGGACTAAGCTGGAGCAAAACTGAAGCCAACGTGCAAAAGAAAAAACTTAATTCTGTCAACTGGACAACTGAATTTTTCTTTTGCTATAGATCCTACCTGGACGACTGAGAGATTAGACAGACATCTTAAGACAATATGCACGGGTCAGCGAAGTAAAAGGCTCATTTCATACATACTTGGCTAAACATTTCAGTCCCAGGTATGAAAGTAAAAAGAAGATTTGGAAGATTTGAGCCTGCATAATATAAAGATGTCTTGTGTTTGCGTGCGCATGGACTCACTTTATTTACATATTTATTTGGCACAGGTTTTAAAGCTGTAGTGCTTGAAAAGAACCAGCTAGTAGTTGTCTGTATTGTCTTATTTCAGCTCCGCGTTCACACTTAATGTATAAGAGTGTCTCCTTGCAGCGGAGCGTGCCAGCGCAGTCACCTTCTCTAAACAGAACATGAAGTGGCAGGACAAACATGCGCCCAAAAGTTCCATTCCTTATCTAGATAGTTGGGCTCTTGTGGGTTTTGTAGATGCTACACAGTGTCACATTGATCTAAACAAAATAAATTCCTGCCCACTGTTGCTGTCAGGACGTAATATAAACAGACCTTTAGGCTTGATGCTTCAGAGTTTCTCTACCAGCTCCATTCAGTCTTTAAAATTCCTGCAAAGGGCTCTTCCTCTTAAACATGCTCCCTACTCCGGGGCAGATGGGTAAAGGTCATATGTGGCTCATTTAGAGGCAGAGGTGAATGTAAACACAAGTGAAACAAGTTTAAATGTGCACCACACATTTGTCTGAGGGGCTGGGAGCTTGTTTGCTCTGTCTTATTTTGACCTTGTTGTGATGTAACTGATAAGTGCAATAAAAGACAAATTAAGATCCAAGTGTGTGATAACCTCTCTGTCTGACTGTCTTATCAATGTAGGACTCTGCATCCGCCGCGCAAACACCAGCGATAGTGGAATAAGCAAAGAAAGGTGAATGACTTGGAAAATGTAGCAAGAGTTTAGGGTCCAGACAGAGAATCTGCAGGTTTTACACCAGAATATGAGAGAGTGGACAAAACTTACTCTGATCCTCCATTGAGATTTTATGTAGACTGTGCTGTTCAGGCTGAAAATTTGCCTCTTCACTGTCCTCCTCCGATATGGACACAGAATCACTGGTGCTGGGGAAATAAGTCCTCTTGGCTGGGCGAGTGTTTGAGTAAAGAGGCCGAGTAGCTACGGAGCTCAGGAGCAACAAACATGTGGCCAAAACATCCCATAACTTCATCTTAGACTCAGTTCCTATGGAGAAACCTACAGACAAGACAAAGGCATTAGTACCACAGGGTGAACGTGTGTGTGGCGCGGGGCCAGCTCTGGTTAACTCAGTAATGTCAGTTATGTGTCCCAATATGTGATGTGACCAACTCCACTGTGACTCATCTTGTATTAATAACTCTGTGTCATCATGTCAAGAGCCTTTGATCCCACTTTGCCTTTGGCTCATTGAAGACGTGTAAATATTCACAACGAGACCCGAGTTAAACAGACCCAATTGTAGTTTCTAGTGTTAGTGTAGTTTATTGTATAAAAGTAAACTCGTAGTAAGTGATTCACGTGTCTGAATGCGCCACAAGACAAAAAAACGCCGTGCGTAAATCCGTGCGTAAAAAGAAACTGATTATACTTGTACCTCGAGGCCACGGCATGCACGAGGTTTGACAGAAAGAGAGATTAAACTCATTCAATGCAAAACTTTTGACTTGGCCTACAGAGATTAGGGATGAGCTGCATAACCGTGAGGCATGGCGGCCGCGTCTCGCAACGCGCTGGTCACAGCACGCACCAAAGCGTGTTGGCAACGATAGTCTAAATAATTGTAAGAGTTGGCCAGATGGCAATCCCCAATGCTTACGTGACTCTGCCTAATGGCATGTTGAGTCTGCACTAACCTAAAGTAAGCAGCACGCGTAAATACGGACTTTAAGCACAGGCCTTCTCCAGATCACTGACACGAGCTGTTTTCTACACAACCAATTTCTGAAGAGTCAAAATGTAAAATGATAAGTTGTTCTGGCCAAATAAATGTAACAAAAAGTGCGCTTACCTTAAATATGACCCATGCAGACCCGACCCTTGTCTGACTGTTGGGTTTATAATCCAAAGTGAAAACTCCTCTCATTTATTGTCCCACTTTGAGCTTCGGTATAAAAAGCCACAGAAATATCTCAATATAAGTTAAAACAAAGTAAGTGTCCTGTGAAAAACATCTGAAATGGCGCGCCAGGTGTGTTTTTCATTCTCCAAAGCGTGCGTCCTCTCGCGCACTCTCCCAAACGAGTCCAAAGGTAGGCAGTGGAGAGCTCAGTGTGGACCAAGTGCCACTGTGCCCCGGGCTTCAGTTGCAGTCCCTGATTAATTGGATGCTACGTTTCCACGTTTGAAATCCGAGAGATGTCCACCATCTCCGAGTCAGGGCAACTCGATGAAGACATCAGCGTCAAAACAAGGCGCAAAAGAAATGTCCAAATGAGGTTACATCCAGAAATTCCTTAAAAAGTCAAAACAAGATGAACAACACATGATGGAAATCTCCATATTTCTCAGGTCAGAAGTGTGTGAGCAGTTGGAATGGTGTTCAAGCGCGCTCCTCATACTAGTAGGACAGTAGCGGGACATATGTCTGCGCATAGCACGGCACCAGGCGCGCTGGGCACTTTGGAGAGATTTATAGTTGAGTGTGCTCTGACGTTCGGACTGGTTTGTGACCGCCCCTGCGCTTCTCGTCGGCAGCAAACAGTAAGATCCGTCCACAAACGAGTCCGAAGCGAAGCCCTGTAACTCCGTTTGGAGCAGCGAGCTTTTCAGATGTCTTGGGGATTATATCACACATCCTGATGTCCTCGGATTAGATTTCAGAATGCGGAATGCGATTTAGAGATGTTCTGTCGCGATGCATGTTTCGTAGCCCATCTCCGTGCGCGGGTGTCAGGTTCGGTCTGATGCCTTCACGCTTCTCAAGTTTAAGCCCCTCTTCTGCTGCTATTTACTATTTACTACTACAGTATTGTAAAGGGAGGCACCAGTTCTGAGCCAGTATCAGCCTACTGCATGGTGCAATCTATCTGTCTACAGTTTTATGACCATAATCTCACATTTATGACCAGAAATTCAGATCCACAGTTAAGGAGTGGTGCAAAGAAACCTGGAAATAAGGATTTATTTTATTATGATATTTACAGAATATGACGCATTTGTGGTGTTTCTGTTTTCAGACACTCATTTAGTCTGTTTACTGCAGGTATCACTTACTTAAAGATGAAGTGGTCCTTTGGTCCATCCCATTCTTGTCACTGAATCCTCCTGTAGATGAGAGGTGAGGCCGAGGGCTTAACTCTGTACTCACCACAAAAAAGCCAAACGAATGAGAAGAGTGGCGAGCTTTCAATCAGTCCTGATGATTTACAAGCTTAACAAGTCTTTCATCTTCTCCAGGGCTGAATTCCACAAAGTTTAACCATTTCGCAAAGAGTTAAAGCACCTTGCACGCCAGAGAAGGCCCTGCACTTCTCAGAGTGAAGTGTTTTGCTCAAGCGTTTGCAGAACAGGTAAAAAGTTTAAGCCCAAAACTTAACACCTCAAATCCACCGCAGTTTCTTCACTTCTGGTGCAAAGTTAATCGTTTGCTGCAGTAACGTACCTCTTGCCTTTACATGTTTTCATTGGAGTGTTTCAGAGCCTTGGCATAGACCTGAGCCAAGTCTTCAGTCTATGGATTCCTTTCTGTCATGTTCTCACAGGGCTGCATTGTGGTGACTGACAGCTGCTAATGTGTCTCTTTTCATGATACATCTTTTAAATCAACATCATTGTTGTTGTTTTTGTGCTCACTCTGCTCCGGCTCAACCCAGGACTCCCGTCTTTTCACACCATGACAGATTCCTCGGGTTTTTGTCCAACACTTTGCGTCAGTATTGTCTGTTTTTTTTCTCGCCACACTCACGTTATGAAGAAACATGCACTAATCGGTCCATTTTCAAAGATGCACTGTAACTTTTCTGCCACCTGGAGATGATATTATTCGTTTACTGGTTTTCCTTATACACTTATAAGCACATGTTGTAAAGAAATACCTTTTATTTTCAGCAGCTCTGTCATTTACCACACGCCCAACACAAACACCTGACCTGACTTCATCAATTCCTCATCCTCTCATCCAAATATTTACTTGCCCCATCACTTGTGCTTGTGCCAGGGGACTGACTGGGGCCGGTTCTGCGCACTCGGGCTGTCCAAACGAACACGTCTCACTGTCAGAGGTGAATGTGAGCCAGTGGCTGTGATTTAGGCGAAGAGGCAATCCTTCACATCAGCAGCCATAACTCTCCCAGTGCACTTAAAACGCAGCGAGCCTCCCTCAGCCCGCCGTCTGCGTGTGAGCCGATTGTGCACGGGGGCCTTTTATTGTCAGCCCAATAGTGACATGAACCCACTTACTGTGTCAACAGGTGAAGGAGAAGGGTGTGACCGCTCCGAGCGCGCTGGGGTAGGACTGGATGTCACTCCGGACAGGATCCTGCAGGTAAAGAATATGAAAGGAAATGAGCGCTTATATAAACATCTTTAAGTCACTGAGATTCAATGCACCTGATTCATTCTGTCAGACTGTGGACAGCTCAGGTCACGGAAAGTTCAGATTAATTTTATGTTATTCATGCGTGTTATTAATTCTCACAGTAATAATAAATGGAAGATTGGCAGCAGCTTCTACGCAGATAAATTACAAAATAAATGTACTCTTCTATTCTAGGATCTGAAGTCAGAATCTCACACTGGGGTCGAGTCTGAAGGGACGAGCTCACACACCTGCTCACGACCAGTACTATTAGAAATGATAGAAAATGCACAATTAGAACAATAAGAACTTTTATTATTTCCCATCTCAAATAAACATATTGTAAACTTTATGGGTTCGCCTACAGGTGGTTAGGACACACAAAGAACTAAGAGCGAGACTCTTGAACAACTCCACTGTTTTAATTCCAACTCTCTTCACTTCCCGTTACGTCAATACATTGTTTTGATCAGGTGATACCCACATCCAATCATAACATTTCCGATATAAGCTAAATCCTAACATACCCAAATTCCTATTAAATATTTGTTTATAACACACAGTAATATTTTTCTCACAACATTCATTGCTGCCATAGACTTTCAATATTATTACTGCAGTTTACAATATCATTTACAAGTCTAATTTATCACTTACTCTGCGCCTTACACATAAGGTGAAGTGTCTTGCCCAATGGCACAATGTCAGTTTGCTCTTTCACTGCCCCATAGAACTTTATTTATTTATTTATTTGTTTAGATGTGAAAAACATGTGACCTGGACGTGCAAAAGGATGAAAATATCTGCTCAAAGTGGAGTTTCTTTCATTTATATTTTCGTGAGTCGCCGTCAGGGGGAAATTCTGATGCATCTTTAGTGAGCGTCCGTGTTCAGTGTCACACATGACGACACATGTTATAGAACATAAGAGTCCACAGTCGGCCTCACACATGACACACAGGCAGAGCTTTGTTTATTGATATCCTCAGTAAAGGAATCCTCAGTGACCCCGTGTCTCACACTGACTGATGTGAAGATAATGGAGACTGAAAATAGCAGCTCAGTCGGCCACGTCAGCGCAATATAATAAATATTCATTTATGTGGAGGAGACCCGTGAGTAATGTGTGTGTGAGCGGTGAGACACGAGCACGTCACCCAGGACAAGACATGGAACCTCACAGCGTCAGGAGGAAAACTGGTTTGTGTAAAGTGTTTTCTATATGTTTTTGACAGACTGGAGGCTTTTTGATTTGAGGAGGAGCTGGTGTTGAAGATACAAATGACCTGACACACGGCTGCTTTGCTTTTGAGGAATTCACACATGTGTGATGTGGTGGATCGGACTCAGAAGACACTTTTTAAACTGTGTGTGAGACATAGAAGCAAAAATAACACAAAACAAATGTCACACATGGACTATTAAATTTCATGTGTTCTTTATTGTTGTTTTACAGTGTGTGTGTTTGAGGTCGGCCTGTTGCTGGTTAATCTGTTAAAAAAAATCTGTTTTCTGTTGTTTAAGTCATAAAGCTGTAAAAAAGGGAACATGTTGTTTTCCATTGTTTGTTTTATTTACTGTGCACTTTTACTGAATAAGAAATTTCAACACAGCAGTAAAAATGTCAGAGCAGAAGTTAAAGCGAGATATTTAGAGTTTAAGAGGAATATTTCTTAATTTGTTCCCATATTTTTTGTTTATTTAGCATTTTACATAGTAATAATTTTCCAAATATGATTTTTTTTAAACCAGTCATGTATTTGTTGGGACGGTGATGAGGAGTGAAGCAGCTTTGCTTTTGTGTCAGTTTTAACTTTTCCATCACAATTTAATGTGGCTGATATTGCACTAACACACTGAGTGTGTGTGTGAGTGTGTGTCCAGTAATTAGGCTAATATATTTGATGGTTTCCAGGTCTCTGTATGTATTTACTTGACAGAGAAGTAAACCTGAGTGTGTCTTTTGTCATAGTGTCTGTGGTGGTGTGTGTTGGAGGTGCCAGCTCAGCTGTTAGCGGCCCAGCCTCAGCCCTGGCAGCAGCAGCACAGACAGCACAGACTGGGGCCACACGGCAGATCCCCGCAGCTTTCACTGATCCATTAGAACAAGCTACTATTCACCTGTGGCCCTGGGCCAACATGCTCAGCCATTGTTGTGCTCGCCGCGGTATTTCGTTGTGTTTCAATCACTGCTCAGACATGTGAGGAGCGTTTACTGGCATCACAGGCAGATTGTGTGTGTGCACAAGTATGCGGGGCATATGTATGTGCACACTGCAGTGTGTAAATGAGATCACTTGGTACTATCAAAGTGCAGCATGACTATGACACTGTTATAAATAGAAGAGAGGAAGTGAAGAAGGTTAGAGCTCTCAGAGAAGCCACTTCAGCACTTAAGTCCAGCTCAAGTCTTACTTTACATGAACTCCATCCACAATGAACTAATTATTAGACTGTGTGGTTTCACAATGAGCACAGACACACCACATTCTGTTTCTTCAGCTGGATTTATGCTGCCTTACATCTTCACACAGAGCTAGAACTGCACGTTGTCTTAGGAGCCTATTATTGGCCAAGGTGAATTATCACCCGGAGAATAAATGAGGAGCGGGTAATCTCTCTCCCACGGTCCACTGCTCCACTCCAACAAGCCCCAATCTATCACTTCACTGATGGACAAGAGGAGGGCAGTAAAAGTTATTGATGTACAACACGACTTCATCGTATAACCTATACCCCACTGAGTAATGTTAAATAAGGATTCTGGGAATAACTTTCCTTCTGTGTGAAACGTTAGACAGGTGGGATACGGGGGCTTAGGGCCTGACATTCACAGAACACTTTGGACATCTCCCAAATGCTGAACTCTTCCAAGTTTCTCTGCACTCAGTCGATACAAGTTGATCTAAACCATTCTGTACGGTCAGAGATTTTATTAAGTTATACAATATGTAACATTCTTTATGTAGAATCTGACTGAATATCGATGAGTTTCATATGAGCAATACCCACGAATATCCACACGGCACCGACTCTGACCTCCTTGACGTTGACCTTTGACCTTGAACAGCTGTCGTGGGTTGCCCGCACTGTAGTGGGGTGCACCCACGGGACACATGTGGCTCAATGGCACAGTGTCAGTCTCTGCTGTGGCTTTAGGCATTACCATTCAGAGAGTGTTGTCTGTCAAGGCGCCTGGCTCCTGTGTTACTAAACAAACACGAGCTGATCATATCTCCACAGTGGTCCCCTGGGAAGAAGAGCCCAGCACTGTGACCGCAGTCTGCTGCCTTTATGCCTCTGTGTCGGCTTTCACATCACAGCACAGTTATTTTGATTATAGCCTGGCTGTGGAGCGCGGCCTTCACTCATGAAAGTAACAACATACTTTTACCAGGCAAATCAATGAAGGAAATGGTCCAAATATCTGTTTTGTATTGAACTTTAGTACCACAAAAAATTCAACTACTTATTACTAACAATACACTTATTCTGCAGTGGACTTGTATGACACGGTAAAGTAATAAAATATTGAAATCATAAAAATTGTATTAATTTGCACTGGAGGTGAAAAGATTTGAGTCATTTGACACAACTAAGAATTTTCTTTGGTAATTTGTTCCATGTGGAGCAGGAAACATAAAAGGCACAAACAATAACTACACCTAATTACCTTAAATACAATTCAAATATATAAGTAATACAAATATATAAGTGCAGTAGCAGTTCTGTGGTGGTAATTGTAGTAACGTCAAACGCTCGTACTGTTCAAACATGATTGATTCTGACACAAAAAGGAACTAATTTACAACTTATTTACTTTTTCCTACTTTTCATTTAATACACGGCGACTGCGTTTTGAGTTTAGTAAATGTTCTGTCAGCTCGGCCTGCGCCTGAGCTCTGTGATATAAGTGACACCTCGGCAAATGAAGGTTGGACTAATTGAGGGGAAGTGTTCAGGAAGTGTTTGGTAATGAGGGTTAGGATGATGGCAGATCCTATTTCTGCTCCGCTCCTGTTCTAATCCATCTGCTAGAACCAGGACCACGTGTCTGCTTCACTTTAGCTCTCCTGGACTTTCTGTCACTATCAAATCATCTCAAACAAAACTAAATAAATTACGTTCGTTTAATGTTATATTTTCAGACGGTTGGCAACTCGATGAGAGATTCAGTCTTTGAGAGAAATATCCAGATTTATGATCTACAGATGTTGAAACATTATCCATCATTTTTAGGGATTTGCCTCAACAAACGAGTGGCTTTTCAACAAACAACATCACATCAATGGGCTGGAATAATGGCACCTCATTCTGAAGCTATTGTGAAAATCTATTTTTACTTTTGTTTATTCTGATAGTTCAACAGCAAATAGCACCTAGGCATGTCACGGTGAAATACAAGTATGATATATGACTGGGTAAAACATGGGCCGTAAACAATACTGTGGAAACACATTTTTCCAGTGACACGATAACCAAAAAACAAGAAGATTCACAAAAACTATTCCAAATGTACACAAATAAAATCCTGCAAAAATAAATAGCAGAATATAATACTTTAGTAGTAGTAGGAGTCATTGTAAGTTATTTATTCAGCTGAAATGTACAGAAACAACTCCCCAAGTAGTGTAAAAAGTGCCCACAATAAATACTGAGCCCAAAAATAATTAGTTACATCTTTAATATATTGAACAATGAGTCAGTTTATGAATTATCGTGACTAATTCCGACTCAGTGTTTAACTATTCGTCTTTATAATGTGACGTCAGATGAACATAAACTATTAATGGAGCCAACACCAAAAAACCTAAAAAGTCAAGTCCTCGGCCGGACAAACGCGGCACAGACAGGTGTGTGTTCTCCTTGATGTATTTATGACAGCCACATAAATACACAGTGACACCCCTACACACTCACGCTCGTGCACGTGGTGGGTGTGGGCGTGCATGTACACGTATCATATGGTCTGTGGGTAATACCCCCAGGATATAATGCCTCTGTGTTCAGACCAACAGCAGATCACAGCCTCACCACAGTCACTTTGATGTGAGCCACAAGTACAGAAGTCACCTTCACAGTGAGATCTGCTATTGGCATCGCACACAGAGGTGCACGGAGGTTCTGTTCCACTGAGGTTCAGTTCCACTGGAGGTTCTGTTCCACTGAGGTTCTGTTCCACTGGAGGTTCTGTTCCACTGGGGGTTCTGTTACACTGGGGGTTCTGTTCCACCGGGGGTTCTGTTCCACTGGGGGTCCGTCACCTGCAGGTTCATAAACCTCCGTCTTATACAGTTACACATGTTTAGATTGGTCCTCACACTGTGAGTTTGTCTCAGATCTGATCTGTAACTTGACCTGGTATCACCTGCCTGTCTCCATGGAAACAAGATAAGTTTAATGACATATAAAGACAAATACACACACCCCCCTCCCAAAAAAACAAAACAAAACTGTAAGAATGTTTCACATGGGAATGCTGACACAAAGAGCCTTTACAAACGACGTGTTTGTTTTTTAAGTTTTGGGTGATTAGCATAATAGTTACTTCGTTATCAACCCAACTGCTGAACTGAGACTGTGGGATCTGCTCCATCACTGGATGATTAAATCAAAAGAGGGTAACTCCATATGTTTTGAATGAGATATTTTGACACTGTTGGAGTGGTAAGTGCCCCCACCTGTCGAGGGGAGTTTGAGTGGAAAATCATGCAAACAATGAGTTTCATTGCAACCAGGATCAGCCACAGTCTGTGCCAAGATTTAGAAGAATCCAAGAAGGATTTTATGTTATAAGATTGAAACACAATAAAAAAGCATGGCTTATTTTTGATGTGTGCAGCTTTACATTATTCCCCTAAAGAAGGCAAATCAAATTAATCTAGATAAATAAAAATACTACAGCTGAGAGGTTGATAGGACAATATTTTCCCCCCACATTTTGGTCAAATCATGTGTTTCTATTCAGGTTTTAGTCTTCAGTGTGATCACAGTGTGATTTCTGCAAACCACAGGCTTTTATTGACATAATCAGATAGAGACTTGTCATATCAAATGACCCAAGCTTATTATTGACAATTAAAAACCAGTGAAGCTCAAATTAAAATCCCATTAGTTGCACAACCCCACTGCTAATCACCGAGTGTAATCAAGTACAGGACAACACCCGGCTCCAGAGTGTAATAATAATAATAATACTGTAACACTGTGTGTGTGTCCATCATGACACCACATCATCACAACATTCAAAAGTCAGACATTCTGATTGTACATGTCACCAAATGAATATGAACATAATCTGTGTAATAATGACAGATACATGTTGATTGGAAACCACAGAAAGGCTTCAGGTTCACAGTCCATATTCCATAAAGCCCAAGTTTAAAACAGACCCTCACACTGCCAGGGTTAGAAGTTCACATTTTAAAGGGGGCCCACCCAAAAGTATAAACTCCACATCTCTGCAGGTCCTTTCTATCCATTAAGGACAGATGTGGACAGGGGAGGTCACCCGTGCAGCCGTGAGAAAGACAAAGCTCCGACTGATTATGCAAAACAGGATGTGGCGCTTCACGTTACACTTTATTACATTATATTCCCAGTTTAGCACTTGAGCAGCAGGGTGTTGAGTGTTAGCACGTATTAAGAGCAGAACAACGGTTGCACCCAACATGCTGTGTAATGAAGGTTGAGGTAAACGCACCTTGAACTTTGTTTTATGAATAGCAACCTACAATAACAAATAGACAGGAGCTTATGGAGAGACAATTGGAAATAATGCCTCACTAATCTAATCAGCTGTAGCGCTAATTTCTCCTCAAGGTGAAATCAATTAGTCATAGGTTTTGGCTCCAAAACAGTAATGCACAATTAAGTGTAAAAAGTAGGCAATAAAATAATGTGAGTAAAACTATAATAAGCACATGAATGAATGATGAATGATGTAGTGATATTTAAGAGTATAAAATCCACTTTACAAGGGGATGCACCAGTTCATTAGGGAAAAGATGTTTAAATAAATAAATGTTTTATTGCTGTTATCAGAATGTTGTCAGGTTTATAGAACAATCACTGCTTATACAGGACAGTGAAATGTCTGTGCCAAATGGGCCGTAAGTCTCGGGCTGGTGAATGGTTCTGAACTCCATTCACGAGCTGCTGGGAGTCCACCTGATAGCCGAGGTATCTAGAGTCATAGCCTGGGTGCAAAGGTCAAGGTGCAGGTGTCAGATGTTGGATTGCTCTGGGCATAGTTTGGTTAAGCTTCACCGAGCACAGGCACAGTGACGGTGTCCACGGGAAACATGAGTGTTGTTATGTTTTGACACATTCTAAAGCCACTGATGCTGCTGATACAAAAGTCACACGATTGATTCTGCAAGTTATAAGTTATAAGATTCACTAAAAAAGAGTGAAAAGGTTTGTTTTTAGTCCCGCTCACTCTGCGATTTTAATATCAGATAAAACATATAGACAGTTTGGTAACACAACTGTCTTTAGTGAGCATTACATCAGTGCCATGCAGAACATTCCCGATGCTCATTCTAAGTGTCGTCTGCTCCTCTGATGCGCCTGTAAACGTCTCATCTCTTTGACACCGGGAACATCGTCCTGTCAGTTGTTGTTTTTGGAGTCACATGACGTCACCTGAACTGTACGCGTGAAACAGGATCATACTTTATTGTGCTGTTTGTCGGTCCCATTCCTGAGCCCGAGCACACTCCAGCTGTCTGAGTGACCTGGGACAGACGATCCCGCCGCAGGTTGGATGCTGCGTTGGTTCATGTTACGGACAATTGGCATGTGCGAGTTTGAGCGGAGAATCACCGGCCCTGGCACTGACGCAACAAAACAGCTGAGCACAGGATGGAGAAACACACGACTCTGTGGAGACAGTCAGGCTGATGCCCGCAACCACTCCTGAGTTTAAGTGTTTTACATTTTTGTGTTTAATTGTGTCCATGTAATCTCCCTTGTGGATTGATTAGGTTTGTTCAAGCTCTGCATCCATTACATTTTAGATCAGCCAATCAAGCACTTGTTTATCAATTAAAGAAAGGTAATTTATTTATTTATTTATTTATTTCAGGGACAGTGCATATTAATTAACATTTGCATGTAAATATGCCAGAGTTAGCCAAACAGCTACTTTTCATCTGTAGTCCCTCGACAGATGTTAGTTGTCACTACCTAACATAAAATCACAATACAAAGTTAAAATTCATCATTCTAAAATGTACATTAGTTTAAACAACTCAATTACAGCATTCACCCGCAATCAATAACCAGTCAAATACAGATATTCATTCACACTCAATAACTTTAACGAGAGGTAGACGTCCTAATGATGACAGCTTTGATTGTCTATGAGCCATTGTTTTAACTGTACTTTAAATGAAGTGAGTAAAGTTATATAAAGTCATATTAAGTTAATTTTTATGATTAATTATTATGTTAGGGGACATGAAAGATCCATTTTTAGTGTAATTGCAAAGATTTCTCCTTATTTAACGACGAGGCTAAACATTCTAACAACAGACCTCCTTGATCAATGAGCTGTTTTCTTCTGTGGAGGTTCGGAGGTGGTCCTGAAGTTATTTTGCTTAAGTTGAAGCCTTTTGTTGTATTATAAGTCAGTCAGTAGGTCAATTATGGAGCTCTTAGCGTGGATCAGCACAGGCATTCCTTTAAAAGTGTTTTCCAACCCTTAAGATGTAACGGCACTGAGGCCACAGAGGGCACGAGCGACAATGAAACAACTATCATGTTTCCCCATGGGTTTTCTTTTTTGGAACACTGGAACTTCACTACCTGGTGTAAAACAGAGAGGTGTCAAAACTTGAAACGTGATCAGCATATCTGACAAAGGAGGTGGCCCGGCTCAGAAAAAAAATAGCAGATGGGTTCGGGGAGTTTTATCGTTGGGGACGCGGGCGCCAGAGCGCACCACAAAAAAGGCGCTCGAGCCTCGGCTGGACGGTGACACATGTCCCGTTTGAGAATGGGGGATTTTTCACTTACCTTAGTCTTTGGAGTGTCATCAGGTTTCCCCTCCTGTCAGGATCCTCCACCCCGTCCACCCGGGCAGCATTGTCGGCCCCTGTGTCTTCACAATGGAATAAAAGAGGATAAAGAGTGAAAAAGAGAGGGGTCTAAGGCAGTAGGAGTAAGTAGCGCTCTGGCCTTTTGTCAGGGCTGTATCTTCTTCTTTAATCGGACTAAAGTGAGGGATGATGCTGATCAAAGGTCTGAAAATGATTGCCCAGGTGGGTGTTGAGGAATTGCCCAGTGAGAGTGAATAGACTGGGGGGGCCTTGTGCAGAGCGCCGCCACAAGAAGATATCATACTTCATTTTGCACATTTAGAAAAATCTTGAAAAGGTGCACCTGTCAAGAGCTTTCCAAGAATCGCACCTGTACGTGTTTTTTATGGCCCAAACTCATGCAATGTTTGTCACCATCTGGTCTATAGAACTGGTCATGGGACAAGATGCTTTAAGGGCAACTCCTGCTTTATGTAAAGAACTGAAAGGAAAAAAAAAAAACAGAAAGCAAGTGTGTGTGATGATTCAAGTACCTCAATCATAACAAAGCCCAGATGTTCTTAAGCCCAAAATAAGCAATAGCTAAAGTCACTTTTACTGTTGGGCCTATTTACGCTGATGAAAAGACAAGTCCTCACATGTACAGCAGGGTAAATGGTGCATCTGTTGTATTAACATCAAAAGACGTCCAAGGAGCATAACAAAGTCTCAGAGTAAATGTTTGTAACTAACACATTGGACTAATCTACACTGACGTATGATGTATTATACAGTCTGCACCAGGATCACCAACTGTAACTCCTCTGGATCCAATAAGCCCAAAATGTTGTGAACTAACAAAAACAAGGCAAGTGTGTTGACAATAAGTTGGAGAATATGGTTTGCCCCAAATTGAGAATCATTTCTGTGTATGTCTGTGCATTAACACTGGTGCTGCCTGTTGTTTTCAGGATGAACTCTAGATATGTACGTGTGCTCTTCAGCTTCATGTAAACACAGTATGTGGACCACAGACGGTATATAAATGGACAGAGCTAAAGCGCGAGCCACCGCTGCTCTTCCAGCTCCTGCTGATCCTGGCTTTGATTTACAAGAGAATATCGTCACCATGTTGGTTTTAAAATGTTCGTATTACCCCGATCTACATGTTCCTGGAGTTTTTGTGTGTTTGTTTGTTTTTGCAATTTTGTACGTCAAAAACATCCTATTGATAATAAAGAGTCTGGCTCCAAATTCACCCTGTAACCCCGAGTATCATGAGCCTCACTGGAGCTGAACTTTATGGTTAGTCCACTTTTTTATACAGTTAATAGTGTAAACACACACACACACACACACACACACACACACACACACACACACACACACACACACACACACACACACACACACACACACACACA
>KN496937.1:15904-30670 GCA_000787155.1 Scartelaos histophorus | reverse complement strand
GTGGGAGATATAAGTTAGACAAATGTGTGTGAGAACAGAGGGGGCTGGAGCAGATGAAGTGTGAACAAGAGGATGAGTCACTGGGAGCAAAGATACTACGACTGTGTACTGAACTACTGCGTTAGACGAGTACAGTCGACGGCCAATTACACACAATACTCATCAGAACAGTAATAAATACACTTCACTTTCTAATACGTTTTCAGCAGGGGGTAGAAGGATGTTTTCGTGGTATTTTTAGCGAAATGTTCAAATGAAACCAAAATCTACAAATGCTGAAACTGTCTAAATAAAGTATAAAGTATTTAGTATCACTATGAGGAATGAGATTTGTTTTCTGAAAATATTTGTCTAAAAATTCTACTGTTTTAATAGGTTTCAAATGTAGAAATATCTTAAAACAATTTGAATTTGAAATACTCCTTCAGTTGAGACCGTGTCATACGTAGTAGTTCAACAGCCAGAAGAAAAATTCCTTGTGCTCTTGAGCAAGACACTTGAGTCACGTGCTAGTGATTGTAGTTGAAGACAGAGCTACAAAACAAATTCCAATTAAAATCCAAATCGCAATTAGAATTAAAGCAATTAGCGTTGTAATTTCTTAAGTAAGACAATTTCCTCCACAAATATCAAAATATCGGTCAGTATTCTGCATAAAACTTCTAACCCTGTAGTTTAGATCTGTGCAAACTGTCGTGGTTCATGTTTTGTCGTCATAATTTTTGCATATTTGTGTTTTTATTTTGTCCTGTCTGCTTGTAGTTTTGAGTTTTTCTGCATACCCTGTGTTCTCCTCTGCTCTTTTTTAGTCCGTTGTCATTGTCAGTTTCTGTTTTATGAATCATTCTTTGTTATATTAAAGAGCTTTAACAGCAGTCCTGCAGTTTGGGTTATCCCTCTGTTTCAACGTGACAACAAACTTGTCCTGACATGTGATTCTTGTCTTTTTCGTCAGTTCTTCTGGAGGTGTTTAGATTGTGAACACAAATCTCAAATTAGTCACACTGCAGTATTTTCCCTTTAGAAAAAATTACCAGAGTGAATGTAAGTTCTCTTTACTGTTTTCATTGTGGAGAATCTATTAAGTACAAGCACTATGTTCACTTGGCTCTTCTTCTATTTTATTCAAGGGATGAAAGCTCGATTGATCTTATGACATTTTACATAACATCATTGACAACAAGAGCTTTTCAGAAAAGCTCGTCCCACATCTGAATGTAGGTCAAGTGCAGCAGCCAGGGGGCACTCTCTCAGCCAGGGCACTTTCACTGAGCAGATGGCCACAGAAGAAGAGACTAATGTGTGGACTTTCAATAGAAGAAGAATAGAGGTGTCCAGTATTATGGACATAAAAGGTTATAGTATTGGTGTAGTATCTGAGTATGCTAGGTTATGTAATGTAGCATATTCAAAGCTATGTGGCTTTATAAAAACAGATGATTTTGTTGTATACGGTGCTCTAGATTATATCCATGTCATATCAACATTACATAATGTGATTTTTCATGTCAAAATGGTCAAATTAAGTTATAGTCTGGCCTTAACAAGAAAGAGTACTGCAGTAGCAGAGCCTCCAGCCACTCAGTCAGTCCATCCATTCTCCCCTATGGGGTAGAAACAGTAGTAGTGGTAGTAACTAATCAGGTTTAGTGCTAGTGCTGGTTAAGTTCTGGTTTAGACCCAGTAGTTTTCTTTAGACTCTATATATAAGGCCTGTTAGCTATGTCCTGTTTAGGTCTGGCCTGGTTTACTTGTGTAGTACTTTCGTGTAGTACAAGCCAATTGACTTACAGTGGATTAATAAGAATACAATATTATTTTAGCCCAAGTATCTCTAAACATTCACGATAATGTGATGTGCTTTACAGGCTTTTTAAAACCTCTCAGTGCTACACTGTTATATTATTGGTAAGCTGTCATTGTGGCCACACCTGCCCTGGGGCAGACTGACGGAAGAGAGGGTGCCAATCTGCTCCATCAGCCCATCACTCACTCACAAATCACTTCATACTAGACAAGGTGGGTGAAGTGTCTTGCCTAAGGACACAATCAGACCAACAGAACTTGGTTGGAGTGGGAATCAAACCTGTGACTTTCTTGTTGGTGGACGAGCGCCCAAACCACTGAGACACTGTCACCCCCAGTTGGGTCTTGAAATCAGTGAAAATAGTACTACACTGTGACCCAGTGCTAATGTTTGAGTGCATCTTACATTTGAGTGACTGTTACACTTCATGACACCATCTGATCCGCTCTGCTCTGATTCATATGTGTTTGCTAACATGCTCCAGTGTTACCTTCAGTACGAGCTGTGCGTTAGCACTAGCGTTAGCGTGTGAGATGCGGGGGCTAATAGTTGTGCTCTGCTGCTGTCGTCTCTGCCTTGGCCTTTTCACAGGAACATGTCAGTTGTGCTTAGTTAGCTCTGCTCCACATCAGCCTCTCCTCCACACAGGAGTCTGAGTGTGCAGGCTTCATTTGCCTCGCTCTGCTGCAGGATTTTAACGCACTCTCAAAACGGGTCAGGTTCAGGGGAAGAAATTGTCGGGGAAATGCAGTCATCAGTGGAGACACTGGAAACATTTCATGATTCCTGTGTATTGAATGAGCTTTTTTAGTGTATGAAATTTGACTTTGGACAAGAACTACACTGTGATAGTGTGAAACTGGGTCACGAGCTCCATAGCCTCAGCTCATGTGGCCTGTTCCTGATCTGCAGTGGTCAGAAATCCTTTAGTCCTGGTTTAGTTCTTCTCTTGTTCTCTGTGCAGTGGTCAGTAACTTTTGAAAGAGTGAAAAATTATGTTTTTGGTGGTGATTTTAAATGAAAATAAATAATCAAATGATCAAAGTCAATGGTATTTTATTTAGACTGATTTGCAGCACTGTTGCTTATCATAAATGAATGAATGACTTACAGAATGTTCCACAAAATGTCAAAGAAGTTAGAAAGCATGTTTTTCAAGTTGTTTTTTTATCAATAAAGCCTGCAATTGATCAAATGCAATATAGATAAGTAGGGATACACCGATAGCAGTATTGGTATTGGGCACCACAGGGTCTTCATTTGACACTCTCAGCTCAACAGTGAACTATGAGCAGTGATCTGACCATAAAGAAGCATATTAACTGTACATTAAGTTCATCTTTAATCATACGTGACTGTCACAAGAACTATGACAATATTAAGGTTAACTTAACTTAAAGGTTTTCTTATGCTTGTGTTTACAGAGCAGCAGGCTAATGTGGCTAAATGGTGCTGGCCAGAACTGTTAGCTAATGTGCCATAAACTTCTTTTACACTACATCTTACAAATCTTCCTCTTGTGTTTCAGAAAAAGGAGTGGCTGTGCCTGAACTGCCAGACGCAGCGCCTCATGTCTGGAGGTGGCCTGGACGAGCCCCCGATGCCCGTCCCTCTCCCCTCGCCCAAGCACCAACCCATGGGCTCCCCTCGCCACCACACCCCCTCCGGACCTCCATCGGCCCAACAGAGCCCTCTCCACAAACCCCCCACCACCCAGGCGCAGGGGGCTAAACCGGGGCAGAAACAACCGTCGCCCACCTCCGCTAAACCTGCGAGCGAGGCCAAGACCGGCGCTACCACCACCACGTCACCGGAGGCGCCCAAACCCACCAAAACGGAAGAGAAACCCAAGACTGAGCCAGAGAAAGAGAAGGAGACTAAGAGGGAGCCAATTACACCGATCAAAGAAGTCAAGAAGTCCAAACACTACGATGTAAGTTTAAAGTTTCATTTCCGTAATAGTAGTGAACTCTGCAGGAAAACGTAAAGGTCCTGTATTTAGGCAACGTTTGTCTTGCCCAAGGTCAGATATTTTGTATAAGCAGCTCTTGAGATAAACATGAACATTTTTAAGACTGTTAGAAGGCTGTTAGAATGTTGTTACCGCCTCAAAAACCTTTATTATTAGACTATCTTTATGCAGGGTTTGCGTGTTAAACATGAATGAAACAAAACACAATTCCAGGTATGTTTATGAAGAAGAAACATTATAACATAAATCAGAAAAAGCATAATATGGGACTTTTAAGCCCAGATTTAGAAACGATCTGGTTAAGTTTCCATTCAAACCTGCTTTTTTTTGTTGAAGATTTTATTTTTAACAACTACTTGATCAACATTTTGATTGCCACATTCATGCTTTTGCTTATTTCTCTATTTGCTTCTCTATTCATGCTTAACACAATTCTTTTTAAAGGTGCACAGTGTAACTTTTCTGGTGGAAAGTCATTGCCTGCTTGTTTCTTACATTGATTAAATTTCATAGTTTTATAGCTCAAAAATAGAAAGACTCTCCACAGATCTGACCTGCAACCTGATCTGATTGGTCACCATGGCGATAAAAAGGTTTAATATCATACTGTGAAACATTCCAAGCAATAACAGCTCCTTGGGGGAAAGCTTTTAACGGAGCCTTCACCAGAAAATTCACACAACACACCTTTAACTAATTGAAAATACTTCAAGAACAATACCCCATAATGACTCCGTGTTTATCAGTCCACACCCGAAAACACTGTAAAACCCATTCCCCACTTCCCCATCCGTGTTTTCCCCCTTTTGGATTTCCCATTTAGTTGGAGAGACTCGTATTGATTTTGCTGTAGAACGCTGAGGTGGCAAGTGGCGGTGTGCATTGAGCCTGGAGGACAGACACAGCCCGAGCGGTGAAATAAGGCCCTTTCTTAATAAGAGTCGCTTTTGAAATATGGGGAGATTGGCAGGCTATCAATATGCTAAACCCAAGGCCAGGCAAAGGAATGCTGCTCTGTGCCTTTTCAAACGGAGAAACGCATGGAATATAAACCAGCACTGGAGTCATGAGGAGTTTGAGCAAATGAAAAGATAAGTGGTTTTGGTATTGCACCTGTATTTTGAATTGGACAATGAGGCTGTATTTAGGTGAATGTATTTTAGGAACAGGGAGTGCAAAGTGGAATGTAACTAATAAGTAAGGAGGTATTCATTGCAGTGAGCATATGGTATGTTTAAAGCCATTGTATGTAACTTTTTTGTCATAAAATAGACTAAAGTAATATCACATTTTTTCCCCTTATGGATGTTTTATAGCATAAAGAAACTAAAAGTAGAAAAACATCCTTATTGTGAGCAGGCTTGTATCTCCACAAACCTGACTGACAATGTTGAAGTATGGCACTGTGCAGCTTACTTTCCACCTCCCGAAAGTTACATACTATAGCTTTGACTCAGTAAGAAATTAGGTTGAAAGTCTGCATAACCAAAGCCCTTCAAAAATATGTAGTTTTTCATATAATAAAGTCCAGTTAAGGTAAGGTAAGCCAAATTTGTTTTGCTCCAACACAGATATGTTGTAATACCTCTGTGTACCGTCTGCATCTAATCTTAAAGTGTTTTTATGAACCAGGAAGTAAGGATGGTGTGCTGTTAGCATGCTAGTTGTTGTTAGCAGTGCCCAAACTCCACTCTGGCCGTTGAAAGTTGTGCAGCATCAAACTTGAAGTCATCAAGTCATTGCCTTGAATAGGATTTTAATAGTAATTAATAAGTAATTAACAAAGTGAGAAATGATAGTGCCAACAGTTTAAAATGAACAAGTTCTGTTTTTCACTTTTTAAGATGGTTAAATTCAGGTAGAGTATCTTTGAAAATCACATCAGCACTATTCAAACTACAACTACTACTACTACTACTACTACTACTACTACTACTACTACTACTACTACTACTACACTACTCAAAAAACATACATTGTTTTTATACCAAATGTGGGTTATTCATTTGATTCAATTGTAAGCATTTCTTTATTGTTCCATTCTATTGAAATGAAGTATCTTGTTTATTTATTTTGTATGTGTGTTTTAATTTAATTTTTTTTAATTAATCATGGTGCACTCTTTATAGCACACGTTTTTCCACTGTGGTTTTTAAAGGTGCACTAGTGGAGGGTCTTCATGGAAATGTTATTGCTTTGTTTAGAATGTTCCACTGTATAGATTAAACATAAAGTATCTATCACAAGGGACACAAGCAGATTGCAGCACTACGCTTCATTATAGCTCAGATCTGTAGGGAGCCGCTATTCCCAGATGGAATTTTTCTACTTTTGAGCAGTAGAAACGTCTGTAATGATTATATGCAAAATGTTAAATGCCATACTATGAAATATTTCAGGCAAAGCAATAACATCTCAATGAACATGAGTACGTAGCAGACCCTCCACTAGAAAAATTTAGCAGCGCACTTAATAAACGTACAGTTTTGAAAAACTATTTTCATTCAGTAAAAAGCTCTAAAATCTTCCCTCCCTGCAACTAATCTAATGTTTTATGTTTTCTCTACTTTTCTCAGGACACAAAGAGCAGCAGCACCACCGACCTGTCCCGCAGTCCCCAAAGCCTGAGTGACACCGGCTACTCCTCCGACGGAATCTCCAGTTCCCACAGCGAAATCACCGGTTTGATCCAGGAAGAGGAGATGAAACTCAGTGAAAGAGGCCTGATCACAAGCCGAGGATCTCCACCAAGTCCTTCTGAAATCACCAAACTGGAAAGCAGCATGCGCCCGTTACTGGAGAAGAGTTTATCAGAGGAAAAACCAGATCGTAGAGGTCGTAAACATAGAGATAGAGACCTTCGTCCACGTAGTCTTTCAATCCCACCGGACTCCTATGATTCAGATGAGGAGCTGGAAGAGATTCAAGAAGAAGAGGAGGACACGCCAGATTGGGAGAGCAAGCGTAAGGAAACCAAAGAGGACAAAAAGGACAAAAAGAAAAAGGAAAAAGACACGGAACCCACGGAAATGACGGACGAGGAGTTCATGAGGCGTCAGATTATGGAGATGAGCGCAGATGAAGACATTGAGGAAGAGGAGGAACTGGAGGAGGACGAGGATGAAGATGAAGGATATGGATACCAGAAACCCAAGAAGAGTCACCACAAGCACATTGGAGAAGGAAAGGAGAAGCGAAGGCTGCAACATCACTCCAGCAGTTTCGAAGAGGAGACAAAATCAAGTACGGATGTCTACAAAGGATCGCTGGAGGAAGGGGAAGAAGATGTGATGGCTTCCCAGGGTGGGTTACGACGATTCAAGACCATCGAGCTAAACAATACGAATAGCTACAGAGACAGGGACATGGAGCTAGGCAATGAAAATGACTTGAGTCTAGATCGTGAGCCCGAACTTGAAATGGAAAGCTTGACAGGATCGCCAGAAGAGAGATCAAGAGGCGACTACTCATCTAGCATACCACCTACTTCGTCATCATATGGTTCAGGACAATCTCCAACTTCAATCTCTTCAATGGAGGAAGATAGTGACAGTAGTCCAAGCAGGAGGCAGAGACTGGAAGAAGCGAAACAGCAAAGAAAGGCAAGGCATAGGTCACACGGTCCTTTGCTCCCGACGATTGAAGATTCATCTGAAGAAGACGAGCTCAGAGAGGAGGAAGAGTTGCTGAGAGAGCAGGAAAAGATGCGAGAAGTTGAGCAGCAAAGGATCAGAAGCACTGCTCGCAAAACCAAACGGGATAAGGAGGAGTTACGAGCGCAAAGACGAAGAGAGAGGTCAAAGACACCCCCGAGTAACTTATCGCCGATCGAAGACGCATCGCCAACAGAGGAGCTAAGACAAGCGGCAGAAATGGAGGAGCTACATCGGTCATCGGCGTCCGAATATTCCCCGCAAAGTTTAGATTCGGAAGCGGAAGGATATGAGACAAAGTACAAATCTGCTGGTGATTACAACTTGCCAACATTCATGTCACTGTATTCGCAAGTAGAGAAATCGTCAAGTACAACTACGACTACCGCACCATCTTCAACGTCAAAACCTCTAAAAAGTGCAGAAGAGGTCTATGAAGAGATGATGAGGAAAGCAGAGTTGCTTCAAAAACAGCAAAAGCAACAACAGCAGCAACAAGTTAGGCATCAATACTATGAAGAAGACGTGAATGGACAGGGCTATGATGACGAATATGATTACGACCAAGACCAAAGTGGATATGACAACGAAGCAGTGGAAACTGAGACGGATATTTACGAAGAAATCCGCCAAACTTCCCAAAATATCACCAAAATGCAACAAGCCACAGATGAGCAAGTCGATTTGGAAATTGAAAGTGCATTCCAAGACAAACAGCTGCTAGATACCGGTTCTGCTTTTGCAAAACTTCTTGAACAAAGTAACGCTCTTTTAACACCAGGAACTAGCCCTACCCAGATGTCAGCACCGGTGTCCTTTGCTGAAACTGGTGGACGAATACCGGATGTGAGAGTGACCCAGCATTTTTCTGCAAAAGATGGACATAAAGCTGGAATAAAGGTCCAACCAGGGAAAAATGGTATAACTCCAACTGCTGCTGCCACTACCATTGCTGCCTATGGTGTCTATGCCCGGGATGCAGTTACTATTTCACAAACAACTTCAAGCCATACTATGACTACTACCCAGTCAAGTATGTATGGAAGGCATACCGGGAGTACGGCAACATCATCGGCCACAGTGTCAAGTGTTTGCAGCAAAATTGCAGAAATTACCCAAGCTTACAGCCAAAGGGAGGTTATTACGAGACGAGTTGGAGACACAAGAGGCGTGCAAGTCCGAGACAGCTCAACGTCATCAGCGGAAAGGATAATTGAACCGCGCTCGCCAAAGTATACAACCTATTATCGTAGCACTAGCCCTCCTTTGTCGCCATCACCGCCACTGCAAAGTCCAACACGTTCACCTCGAAGAGCAACAGCGGAATTCTCCACTCAAACTTTTAATTCGGCTTTGCGAAGAGACTCTACGGGATCTGGGCCCACATCACCGGTAATGGCGCAAGGTACCCAAACTCACCGGTCGGCATCTCCAAGACTCCTCCGTCAGCAGTCATCTCAAGAAGCTCCGTATTCACCGCCAGCAAGCCCAGCAAGGCCAATGACGGTCAATACTGCAACTTCTCCGCTATCTTCTCCAACGAGATTTAGTCGTCAGTCCACTTTTGACAACTACTCGCCTTGTGGGAGCCCTCCGGACACACCTCCATATCAACAATCTCCAACCAGAAGTTTTTACCGTACACAAAGAGTGGAGAAAGTGAATGTCGGAACAAGTATGGTGACTACAGCTTGCACCTACACAAGGGGATCGATGTCTATGGATAATATTTCTCTGTGTCGTATTTCAACAGTACCAGGAACTTCAAGAGTAGAGCAAGGCCAAATGATACAAGGTGGAAGTGTTGTAGATTTGAGAACTTTGGGTAAAAATGCTCCAATAATTATGACGGATCATGGTATGGATCTAACATCACTGGCCGCAGAAAGCCGAAGATACCATGGTGGACAGGAAATAGGGAGGCATTCAACAATTGTCCAACCACTTATAATGAACTTGAATACACAAGAAGTCGCTACTCCAACAACCGTTAGTGTCACCGTAGCTGCGTCTATGTTTATGAACCAACCCAAGCAACCCACAATCTATGGGGACCCGCTTCAAAATAGGGTAGATCTTGGGCAAGGCATGGGTTCAGCTGTGTGTCTCTCCCAAAGCAAACCCACCGATCCATCCATACCGAAGATTGATGCTAAACTTGAAGACTTGAGCATACAACAAAGAGAACTTCAAAAGCAACAAGAAAAACTACAAAAGCAACAAGAATTACTCGAACAACAGTTGCAACAACATCAGCAACAGCAACAAGCATCAGCACTGGCTAGATTCAACTTAACTGGACAGATTGCACCAATGATGAAGAAGGATTTGATGGTGAGCCAAACTAGCAATGCCCCAGCAGTTGTAAGTGCTGTTTCACCAATTAATGCTGAATTATATGGCCCCGGACCTGTTGAGATAAGAGGAAAACCTAGCCCGCCTGGTATGGTTGTTCAAATGGATGGACCAGATCAAGCAAGAGCTGTTACGCAGTTAGTTAAAGTTGAGGAAGGGCAAGATGCAATGGATCTGAGAGGTGGTCAAATAAAGCCAGAAAGCCAACCAGCATGCTGCGATGTTGTTTACCGACTTCCATTTGGCAGTAGTTGTGTTGGTGCTCCTGAAAAAGAAGGAATAAGACCGCCATCGGCACCTCCTCTGTCTTATGAATCTGACACGGAAAGGCAACCAAGGTACCATGAGTATCCAATGGACGCACGCAAAGCATATACTCTGCCATACCCAGGAAGACTGCAGCCTTCAATGTCTGATACGAACTTAGCTGATGCTGGAATGCAGTATCACACGAAAATGGAACCGCAATTCCAGCCTCCAACCGATCTTGGCATGGATGTAACGGGAATGAAACCAGGATATGGAAGCTATGTGGGCATGCAGTATGGATCCTACAATGATTTGCGTCATGGAGGAGACATCGCGTCCCAAACTTTACCTATACGAAGATACAATTCATTATCCAACATGTCCGACTATGGCTACACCGCTAGGGATATTGCTAATTTCCAAGAGGCAAACCTAGCTCAGTATAGCGCTACAACTGCAAGAGAAATTAGTAGGATGTGTGCAGCGCTAAACTCAATGGATCGTTATGGAAGCAACCCAGATTTGATGCAGTATGGAAGCTTGGGAAGGCCAGCTGGTCCTCCCGGTTCTAGACTCGCGGCGGGTCTTGGAATGAGGTCAAATCTGCTGATCGGGCTCGATGGGAAGCCAATGACGCATAATCAAGCGCTAACAAATCTTATAAATGCAAGGCAAGCTAGTTTAAGGGCAATGTACCCCGCTGCTATCCGATCCGCCGATGGAATGATCTACTCAACTATCCAAACTCCAATTGCGTCAACACTTCCCATAACAACGCAGCCGGCTTCCGTACTACGCCCGTTGCTTAGGGGTGTGTACCGACCTTTTGCATCTCCAAGCATGACGCCTGTACCTCTGTCAAGCCTCACAAGACTTCCAATGAGTCCAAGGATGCCCCTGTCTGGACCGACTCCTATCCGCTACCCAGCGCCGGGAATACTGCAAACAACCACTGCTACAGACACCGTGCCCGCCATTTCAACTGTTGCCGCTCCCGTTAGCGCACCAGTTTCGGTTGCAATTCCAGCAACTACTTCCGCTGTACAAGAGGAGCCGGTATATCTCGGAAAGGGAGCTGTGGTGACTTCGGAAGCAGCACCAACCGCCACTACAATTCCAATCGACGCACAACAGCAGCCGATAAATCTGTCCCAGGCGCATCTGAACAGCCAAAAACAAGCAATGACTACACAGCAAGCAGTGGTCCAGCCTCCACCCGCCGTCCACGCCTATCCGCCAAGTCAAGTTCCTATAGCTCCCCCTGGTGGTGTGCCCGTAGCTGGAGGTCTACCGCCGTTCCCGCCACCTGGAGCAGTCCACAAAGAAGGAGAAACGGAAGCAGAAAGGTTACACAGGCAGCAAGAACAGCTCCTGCAGATGGAGAGAGAGCGCGTTGAGCTGGAGAAATTGCGGCAACTGCGACTGCAAGAAGAACTGGAGCGAGAGAGGATAGAGCTGAAGATACACAGAGAGAAGGAGCAGATGTTGGTCCAGAGAGAGCTACAGGAGCTGCAAAGTATCAAGGAACAGGTAGAAGGACAGTTACTATATGAAGCATTGGTGTTGTCTGTGAATGGTCTGTTTTCCATACATACTTTTTTTGAAATTGCGTTGTTGTGGTGATCCTCATTCATTTGTTGTTTGTTGTCTGATTTTATTATATTATTAATATTTTTATTTTATTATTATTTTTTCATTTGTCTTGTCTTTGTTGTGCAACCCAAATAGTTTTGTGGAAGTATGAAATATTTTGGTCATGCAACAATATATTAGGGTAAAATGACATAAAGTTCAGTTTGAGTGACTAATTTATCTTGCGGTTTTAGTTTATAAAATACTGAAACATGAAAGTGGGACAAAATACCTAAACTCTGCCCACAACTACATTTCAAATAGAGCTGAAAGTACCTGGAGGACTAAAGCAGAATGTGATGTCAACAAGCACTTAAAATTGGAGTGGCCTTTGGAACCAGGATACTTATTTTTATACATTTTTTACTCCAAAATATCCTAGTTTGCACTGAAATGACCAAAAAACCCCAAACACTCTGAACAGTAGATAATACTATTAAAACAGGAAACAGTATACGCAAAAATTATTAAGTGTTGACTGTTTAATTCCACTTTAAAGCATTTTTGTAAGATTATACAGTAGAATTGTTAGGATTTGTTACAATAAAACAATTTCTTTTTTGCACATGGATATTTTAAGAAGCTAAGTAGACCCTAATATGTTGTATATGCATGCGTATCATTGCATGTTCTGTAAAAGGCAACTTCAGAAGTTTGTATGAGAAATTTTGATGGTACATTTGATCATGATTTATCCATAACAAAACCATTTAAGTTTTAATTTTGACACATTTGTGCATGTATACGTGTCTCAGATATTAATAAGCATCCATAGCAAAACATATTGTATTTTTGTATGCATGCATGTTTTTTATGAATAATGTCTGGTTTTATTTTCATTTTAAGACACACAATTCTATTTACTAACTACTTCCTGATTTGTGATTGCATTTGACCAAAAACATGCTACATAAACTAAACTGGGGTAGTGCTGTATGTTGAGACTGAACATTATTACTGAAAAGAATGACATGACTTCTCTTGTGTCCCAATAGAACAAGCAGTTGAAAGTCTTTCAAGTAAAAACAGTCAAACAGGTGTGGAAGAATGGTGCACCCCCAAGATGATTTATTAACATGCATCTCACCACCTGCAGAACAAGCGAAACCCCTAACTCCTCTTCACGCCGGCTCCACTAATGCTTCTGAAATCCTCTAATCTGCCCACACATGAACCAGCAGCTAAATATTTTTACTGCATTTACTTTGCGCTTGTACACTTATTTTCACATTTTACACTAATATGGGATCATATTATAAACTAATCCATATGACCCCGGTGATTCTCCCATTCTACATTAAAACCGAGAGATGTGTGTGTGAGTTTTAGCCAACTCTCTCTTTAAAATAAGATTCTTTTTGTGATGTTTCTCCAACTAATCACTTGAATAAAATTGAATATAATCACATAGCACAACAATACAAAGCTAAATGTCACTTCGCTAACACTTAAAATGTAAAATATTGGACAATAAACTAGAAACAATACTATGTAACTTTCTGGAAGTGGAAGGTGTGGTAATATAAAGTTAAAAACCCACTTTGGAACATTCTCTGTGGATCAGTTTTATGGCTTAACAGTGTAAGATTATAGCTGGAGGCAAGATTCTGGTTTGTGGAGATACAAGCCTGTTAACAGTTAACGATGAAAACAAGAAGAAGAAAAAACGCTTTTATTTTAGCCTATATTCAGTCTATTTTTTCTTTCTGTTTTTGTTAATACCCCCCAAAAAGTCAAGTACCAGAGCTGTTAGTATGACCATAAAGCTGCTTTATCACTAATACTTTAATATTGTTAATAAAATCTGAATAAACAGAGAGAAACAAAAGAATAACTATTTTAATTCCATTGACAATAAACAAATGTAATATGTAAATACTTAAGTAAATATAAAATACATGTTACAGAATTGGAAACATTTGGAAAAACATCAAAAAGCGTCTTTTATCAGAGAGTAGGTTGGCCATTTTGAAACAATAATTACCTATTTATTAACTAGCTTTGTCTTGTGCCCTTTTCCTTTCTTTTACGTTGTCATTTTTATTTTTCCTCTGTGTATTTTGTTGTCCCCCGTTATCACCCCTTCTCCTTTGCGCCTCCATTTTGTTTCGTTTTCCGTTGCCGTTTGCGTTTTGCGTTGGCCTTTTGCACGCTCTGTGTGTGCAGGTGTTCCAGCAGCAGCAGCAGGAGCGGGAGAAGCAGTTGGTCCTTCAGAGGGAACAGTTGGCTCAGCAGAAATCTCAGCTCGACCAGATTCAGTCTCTCCAGCAGCAGCTTCAGCAGCAGCTAGAGGAGCAGAAGAGGCAGAAGACGGCACAGGTGACTATAACAGGACATAGCAGTGATTAAAGCAGGCCTATAATGCAAAATCGACTTTTCAGAGCTTTTTCAGAGCTTCTTCTCACCATTTATTCAGCCATAGTCGCGTTTGAAGTGATTTGTGCATGTTTGAGTCGTCTTTAACCTTCCCTCAACAAATATATAAACTAAAACAAATACAGAATTATAAACTGAATCTCTCAAACTCTGGTGCTCTCATGTGCAGGTGGACTCGAGTGGTCAGCCGGTGCATCCGTACATGGACTCGTCTCACGCCGGCTCCCGCTCGCTGCCGAACTCCTCGTCTGAGATCTGTCTGCGCAGTCAGGAGGAGCAGCTGGAGGCTCGCTCCATCAGGAAACACAGCTCCATGACCCGCCTGCCCCGAGACGACGGGGAGGTCCACTTCTACGGGACCCCCAGGCGAGCGGTGGACAGTTGTGTGCAGACGGACGATGAGGACACAGAGGAGAGGTACGAACAAGGGTATCTGCAAAAAATCCAAAAAACAGTAAAGTAAAAAATTTTTGAAAATGTAGCTTTGTTAAAAGATGCTCTCTGTAACTTTTTCAGGTGGAGAATCTTCTTTTTCTTCCTTTTTTTTTTAAATTATTGCTTAATTGTTTGAGTTTGGAGCATAGACTGTATAAAAAAGTGGACTAAGCGAGTGTGACGTCACTCGTAGCGTTTAGCGCCGCTCAAATGAGGCTCCCGATGCTTCACGGTTACAGGAGCCAATCTGGAGCCAGGCTCTATGTTATGAATAGGATTTTTTTGAC
>KN496937.1:0-15824 GCA_000787155.1 Scartelaos histophorus | reverse complement strand
ACACAAACACACACACACACACACACACACACACACACACACACACACACACACACACGCATCCAGCTCACACACAAACTCACATTCATCCCAGTTAAACCAACAATCACAAATTAACATTTCCCTTTTTGTTAAAATATGAACAAAATTAATTTTACCTGGATATAAAATCATTTGTTATATGTTTATGTAAATACTCAGCATCTTCTATTCATTTTGACTCATTAATTAACACATTAACATTAACACAGAATGGGTTTTATGTCAAATATTGGTGTTGAAGTATCAATATTTTCATCAATCTGTAACATATCAGCTGATACTGTAACCGATAAATCACCCATCCATATCTAAAAATATAAACTCCTACTTTATAAATTGGTGAAAAGGGCAACACCCACTCAGTCTCATAGTTTTGGAATCACAGCATGAATATAAACATGTTACAAACACATTTTAACTTTGTATATGTTACGCTTTTCTCTCAATTTAATATTACACCAGATTTTCTCATTTCAAGCGTCTGAGTTCAAAGTCAAAGAGTTTGTATGTTAATGATACAGGCCCGGGGCAGTTCTATCCAACAAAAAACGACTTCACTGGAGATTTTCCACTCCCAAAATCCCAGTGGCTCTGTATCTAACAAATTCTACTTTTTACGACATGATTTAGAGCAGTTTGTATTGATTTGCGCTCAGTATGAAATCTGAGCCTTCACGCCGTCTAAAGCGCGTTCATTCACAAACTGTAACTCCGCTGGGTTTGCTAACAACTTCAGGCCTTTCTCAGACAATAAAAACAACTGTATGTCAGCAAAAAGTTTTAAGGGGGATTTGTCAAACATTATTACGACAAAATGAATCGTGTAGTTTACTGTATTGCAAGTAAAGCCGATCTTAATCAAAAAACAAGTCCAAACTTCTGAACAAATATACAGTTATTTAGGGTTTTTTTCTCCTACTTTGGTAATATTTTAATTGAACAAACTGTATGCATACTTCACTATAAAGTTAAGCACTCTTACTGTACATGAACACAGTATCATTACAGTATATTGACAATAATAGTTTTCCTGTACCACTCCATTAGAAAAGTACTCATTTCCGCGGTCTATCCTTTAAAAAAAACATATATAGTACGTTATTTGAAGGCGCAGTATCTGATTTTTATTGTCTTGTCCTTTAAAGGTAAATTGTGTAACTTTTCTGATGCGTTTCTTCATGGAAATGTTATTGATATGTCTGAAATGTTTCACAGTTTAGCATTAAATCTTTCTACCTCCATGGAGGTCAAACCAGACCAAGTTTTTTTTAGGTATTTTTGAGCAGTAAAACCACCTGTAATGGAAAAAAAGCTGTTTAATGTCTTAATACTGTGAAACTTTCCAGACAGAGCAGTGACAAATCCATAGAAACAAACCCACAACCAAAAAGTTACATAACGCACTTTTAATATTTTCTCTTGCATTGCATTTAGATACTTACTATTGCATTCTATTTATTTGTAGTAGAGTCCCTAAATACTTTTTTCCTCGTACTTCTTGGAGTGCTACTTTGTACTTCTACTTACTCTTATATTATTTTGAAGTAATGGCACTCTTGACTAATTCATGGCTACTTAACCACGTATAGAAAGTACCCAGAATAAAGCCCATAGTGGTTGAATTACTTCTATGAATGAGCAAAATTACATTAACTATTAGCTATTTACCCCAGTATATTGATCTGTAACTATTTTGTATGTTCTGAAAGGTACATGATGCGTCCCCGAAGCCGTAGACGTGGGCGCAGCGTGGACTGTTCCGTTCAGACCGACGATGACGAGGACAAGGCCGAGACAGAGCACCCTGTCCGGAGAAGACGCTCCCGCTATTCCCGCCACGCCGAATCTACGGGCACCACCACCTCCGCTTCCACCGCCACCTCCGCGCCAACCGAACCCAAAGCCGACAAGACCGTCTCCTCCAGCATCGCCATCCAGACCATACGCGAAATGTCCTGCCAAACCGAAGTCGAACATTTGGGAAGAGTCTCGCCGGCGATCCACGTTACCGTCCCGGATCCGAACAAAGTCGAGATCGTTCACTACATCTCCGGACCTGAGCGAACGCAGAAGGGGCAGTCGTTAGCTTGTCAAACCGATCCAGAAGCGCAGTCGCAGGGGGTGGTAGCGCCTCAGCTAAGTGTCCCGACGACAGTTAGCCCATATTCCACGTCGACGAGCAGCGGGACTCAACAATCCAGCGAAATCCTGAGCCAAAGACAACAGCAGCAGATAGCGGCTAACGCGGCGAAGTTCGAAAGACGTAGGCCGGATCCTTTGGACATCAATTACCAACCGCACAACCACATCCACAACGAATCCATCTCAAGTATAATCCGACAGCAGCAGAGCGCGCCCAAATCGCCCCAAGTTCTGTACTCGCCGGTGTCTCCGGTCTCGCCTCACAGACTCCTGGAGACGTCCTTGTCGAGCGAGAGGTTAAACAAGGCCCACGTGACGCCCCAGCAGAAATCCTACACCGCCGAATCGCCCCAACGTCACCCGTCGGTGCCCAGGCCGATCAAGAGCACCCAGAGGTCCATGTCCGACCCCAAACCGCTCAGCCCAACCACGGATGAGCACACCAAGGCCAGGCTGGCGCTCTACCAGCAGCAGGCGCTACAGAACCAGGTAACGACAATCAAACTAGAAAAGAGTAGAGACATGTTTGAAGTAATAACGTACTGGATCAAACTCGCAGCCATTTACAACTTCCATGTAGCTAATACTAGTATATCGTTCAGCAAAAATGACAATATAACAGTAAGTACATACAGGAGCGCAACAAGTGAACGTGTTTGACAACTCATTTAGTATTTCTTGAACTAGAGTCAGTTTTATGAGCAATCCAAACAATTGAACATTCATTCAACATATTGAACAACATAAAACTTGACTTAAAAGGCTGATATTATGCTATTTTTATCTGTTATAATGTTGTTTTTTCATCACAAACATACCTGGAGTTGTGTTTCGTTTCATTCACATAACCCTGCATATTTAGGTTGACTTTTTCTCCAAAACTGAAAACACTCCGCCTTGTGATGTCATGTGCTAATACAGGAAGTGCTCCACGGTGTTTTTAAACTCCACACACCTTCACTAGAATCATTTGGATAATTTCAGTCCTGGAATTTCCAATTTCTACCGAACTAAAGGTAAAAGATCATGATAATGCAGAGAATTTTGATGTTTGAGGGTGTAGACAGACTAATAATAAAGGATTACTCAATGAAACGGTGTGAATGAAACAAACCACGACTCTGGGTATGTTTACGATGAGCGAGCGACAATATAACTCACAACAGTCGATTTGGAATATCTTTCGCTTCGACAAACGTGTGCGTGTGGAACAGATATCTTGGCCTCGCATTGGCTTTTACTGTTAATTACATTCTGCACGTAGCGATCATTAGCGCTTTTCTCACTGAGGCCTATGGGTGATGCTGTCAAGAGGCTCTTACTTCATACATTACTTGGGATGAAAAGCTCTTGTAAAGCTGAGTGCAAATGCTGACCGTAACAATGGAGTTGGAAATGTACAAGATTTGCCACTTAGCCACCGATCACTCACCACCACTTGGCTCCATACGGTATCACAGTATCTTAGCGTAGAAAGGTTGTGGAGGGTGAGGTTATTTTAGCTAATGAGAATGAACTTGGCTATTGATACTTTGCTGCTGATGTCATTTACGTTCCCCGGGAGTGTGACGCTAACTTTTGGCACTGGTCTGTCTGAAGCTCTGTTACTCAAATTAGACTTTACTGAGCACCACAAAGAACTGACTTAGCTGGAAGTACAATAAGAGCTGATTTGTGCCGTTAAACAAGTCCCTCTCTAAAAGCTTTACAGTTTTTCAGTTAGTCACTCTCGAAAGCTTTCAGGAATATTCGTTTGCATAGAATAGAAATCCATGCATATTTGGGAAATCTGTGCATATTTGGCTGTAGTGTAGCAAAATAAATATTCACAAACTCTCAAATGAGTCGTGCATAAAATTTATTGTGTATTTTATCCATCAGAATATGAACTGAAAAGACTAAGTGTCATCTCAAATGTCATCACTTCACTGGCATTATTTATTGAGCAGAAGAAACGTTGATCGAGATGCCGGACGAAACCAGGACTGATCCCAAGACTGATCCCAGGACTGAACCAGGAGGACTAAACCGGGACTGAACTAGAAGTAAAACAGGACTAAACCAAGTCTTTTTTATACAGTTTCCAGCCTATTTTCAATCCTTTTTGTCTGCGTTTGCCAATCTGTGCATTGTCTCCATGGTAACGCCTGCACATTTCACCAGTAGAGATACATGTGGTACACCCCCAGTATGACATCACTGCAAATGCACACAACAGCAAGACAAGTTGTCTCAAGAAAAAAATACAAAATGGACAATACATTTTCAGGGACCTTTGATCAATGCGAGTCTTCATGGTCCAATTTAGGAGTTTGATGTTGAACAAAAAGATGAGAGTGACTAACTGAAAAACTGTGAGATTTTATGTTTGAGACTTATTTAAACGCATAAATAATCTCATCTGTTGTGGTTCCATCTAAGTCAACTCTTTCTGATCAGATTCTGTCAAACATAACAGGTTAGATTTAAGTCTAATTTGAGTAACGGAGGTTCAGACAGAGCAGAGCCTAAAGTTAGCTTCACACCCCCAGTGGATTTTGATGACACCAGCTGCAAAGTATTAATAAACACACGGGATGAGCAGCTTCTGTTAGATTCTGTGTCTGTAATATTAAAGGACTGGATTTCACAATGATCCTGATTTGCAAGTGAAATAAGAGTAACATATCCTCCCAGTATAAATAGATGTGCGGTTTGCAAATAACAAAGAGCAAAACATTTGCTTACAAACCAAATAATCTTTGCCTAAACAGTAGGGATGCACCAATACTGAAATATTGTCTACAATACGGAAAAATTAGCTGGATCGTGTATCAGTTGGGCTTTTAATTGGATGTAATGAGACTATTTACAGACTGACTTTGACCTAGAACATCTCATAATGTTTGAACCTTTATTCATTTTTTGAACCTTTATTCAGTTTTTATTCGGAGGATAAAACAGTTGCATAACATTTGGATCTCTTATGTAATAATTTAACTGTGTTTTAAGGAAATAAGTGCCATTTTCCATCCCTACACTGGTATCCTTTAATATTGGGTATTGACAGATACATAAAGTCAAACTATAGATATGGGTATCAGAACTGAAAAAGCTGGTTCATTGCATCCCTACTACAAACTAAAGGGTAAAACCTATGAAGTTAGGATTAATATGTAATATGTATGTATCGATCTAGATCATGGATATTACTATGATAGTTTTCAGACATGGTCAACTGAATAATAGACACTGAATTATACATGAATGTTTTAACAAGAATTTATAAAATATTCATTGAAAAGAAAACAGAAAATGCTAAAACATAAAACAACACAGTCACAATTACTCACTGCTAGAATTCCATCATTAAAACTGCATAGCCCAAGACTTATGATGTTTTGAGTGGCACAGAACCTTGACTAATGCCCTCTTACGAAGTTTGGATATCGGAACGTAATTTTTAATTATTCATAAGCTCTCCAAACTCATAAAATGGTTTTGCCTCGTCGCTGCTTCAAGTGAGCTCAGGCTACAATACAAAACAACAGGCAGCGTGAAATGATTCAAAGCATTTTTAATTTGTTTTCTTTACAAGTCAATATTCATTCACACTGTGGCTATTGTGTGATTTATAATGACTCACCGTTTTGCAGATTACTTATTGAGTAGTTTTGCTATTTCATTTTGATTTATTTAAGTGTTAAAGGGACAATTTGTCCATCTACCTACGCACAAAGTTTTAAAACTGCAAAGTTAGAATGTTTAAAAAATGGTAATTCTCCAGTTAGGGCATTCATTTGACTTAATTTGAATCTGAATTGAGCATTTGCAAGTCCAATTAAGCGTTTGATGGACCCTAATTTATATTTTATTTTGAGGTGTAATAAAATCTTTCCAAAAATGGCTCAGTATTGTTTGCAACTTGCAAGATGAGATATTTCAGCTTGTTTAGTTCATTAGATAATCTCGGCCCAACTGCAACTGCAAAAAGCACAAAAAATGTTAATTATTTTTATTGTGCTTATTCAAAACATAAATTAAATTAAAGGTGCACTGTGTAGCTTTCCTGGTGGAGAGTCCATTACCTGCTTGTTTATATTGATATGTCATTGCTCTGCCTGAAATGTTCCACAGTACGACATTAAACAGCTCTACCTTATATTTATTCAATTAAAGGTGCTTTTGTAGTTTAAAAAAAAGCAAATATGAAGAGAGAAAGGTGTAATACTTGAAATATTCCAGACAAAGCAATTAAATTTCCATGGAGAAAAGCATTTGATGGACCCTCCACAAGTTACACAATGCAACTTTATATTGAATTAAATTAACGTTTTTTGATTGAACTAATACCAGTATGTGTCTGTGACTGTCATGTGTCATATGTCTGCTAACACAAACTCCACTCTTGTTCTCCGTGTCTCGTCTGTGTCTGTACGTTGTCTTGTCCTTTCTGTTCTTTGACCTCTTTATCTTTTTTGAGTTTCCCTCTCTTCCTCCTCTCCCATACTCCCCCTTTCACTGCCCTGTCCTTGTGTCGGTCATTTTGTTGTTCTAACTCACCATTTCGTTTCATCTCCCCCGTCCAAACTGTCATTCATGTCTCAATGTTTATCTTTGTGTATCATTGTCACTTGTTTCACTTTCTTCAAACCATAATGCACCATTTGCATTTTTGGCTTGCATTTGCCACTTGGTTTGCGTTATTGCTACTTGCGTCTTCCATTTGCTAAATGCTATGAATTCTAATCCTCACTTTGACCATGCGCATCTATGTTTGTGTTTGTTCGAATTGCCAATTGGTGTGCTTTTCTTTTGTTGCCATCTTGTGTATCTTTTCTCACCTTTTTTGGATGTTGTCTGGACTCTCATACCTCACAAACTCCCCAATTTTGCATGCTTCACCCATACTGCTATTTGGCCTTACATTTTTACATCTCTTCCACTTGTGTCCCTTACAACTTGATCCACTATCTGCTATCTTCCACCTTTCCATGTCCGAACCACCCCATTTTCCGTCCATTTTTGCCCCATATCCTGTTCTCTCCTCCCCTACCCCCACCCCTATATCTCTGTCTGTCTCTCTCTGCAGTTGGCCGCATTGCAACAGAGCTCCCTGCTGCGCAAGGTGAAGCGGACCCTTCCCAGCCCGCCTCCGGACGAGACCGTTGCCACCTCGCACCACCTGCCCATGATGACCCCCGCGCTACAACAAGTCTACCTGCCCGCCGTGCCCAGCCTCAAGCCCAGCTCCCGATCAGGTCTGGCCGCAAAAGCCAGCCTCCTCAAGGACCTCACCCACGAACTGAAAGCTGTGGAGCAAGAGTCCACCAAGCTCCGCAAGCAGCAAGCCGAATTAGAGGAGGAGGAGAAGGAAATCGATGCCAAGCTGCGATACTTAGAGCTGGGCATCCATCAGAGGAAAGAGACACTGGTGAAGGAGAGGGAGAGGAGGGATATTGCTTATCTCAGGTGTATGGGGGACACTAGGGACTATATGTCGGACAGCGAGTTGAATAATCTCCGTTTAGCCGCTTCAGGGGTGCATGACGCCAACGGTCTGCTGACGACGAGGCCGAGTACCGCGCCGTTGAGCCAGTTCTCCAGCGATCTCAACACAGCGGCGCAGTACCCACCCACGTCTTCTTACATGTCATGTCAGTATCCGCAAAGTCAACCACAAGCACCCACACAACCGCCAAGTGTTCCCTACCAATCCTCAACATACAACCAACCTCCTTACCCGACAGTGTCCCAATCCCAGGCACTTCCGCAGCCAACGCCTCTCCAGAGTCACGGTCCCCCTCCCCCTGGACCCACCTACCAGCCTCCGACCTCATATCCCTCCCACACGTACCCCCAAGCCCAGCCCCCATACCCCCAGACAGAACTGGGGATACCAGCTGCACCGCAACCCCAGCCTGGGCACACCACGACTGGCTTTGCGCCCGCTCCACCGGGTCAACCGCCGTACCCCACCCACAGCTCACCATACCCAAGTGCTGTGTCCTCCTACCCCAGCCAAACCACTGCTCCTTATCCTGGCCAACCCCAGGCTGATATCCTGACAGTGCACCCAGGCAGGCCAAGGCAGACCACTCTTGCTGACCTCGAGCACAAGATGCCCACAAATTACGAGACTCTTAGCAACCCGACAGTGGTGGTGACGACGACTGCCCAAGATGCCACCTATTCGAGTGCAGCGCCTTCATATGGGCAGTATGGTGGTACTACAACTATGGCTAGCTCTTATGGTCCTTATAGTTCTGCTCCAGTGTCCAGCAGCTATGGTGGGTATTCCTCCATGCCACCTAGTACTTACGGACAGTACACTTCAAGCGCAGCTACTTCCTATGGCCAGTATACCACAACTACTGCTAATACTTACGGCTATACTACTACTACTGCTAGTTCTTATGGACAATACACCTCAACTGTGTCCAATGCGTACGGGCATCCAGTAGACAGTCCGTCGACATATAGCACCGCAGATCCGATGTATGGGGGCCCTGGCTTAGAGCAAAACATCCCAAGAAACTACATGATGTGTGATGATGTTAGTGAGCTGACGGCAAAAGACGGGCTGGGCACGACAACAGGGGACATGATGCATCATGGCGGCACAGGGCGTTATCCGGGAGACGTCCACAGCAGCACGACGCGCGGTGGCACTGGCTCCTATGGCAGGGCTCCAGAGGATGAAGCAGCACTACAGGAAGACATGTACGACCACCACGGCAGGGGTAAGAGCAGCTACAGGCACGGACCACTAGGGGGCATGGGTGGGGGATTCTCCTATTTGTACGACTACGACTTCAAACATGGCGGCATTCGACAAAAGCAGAGAAGCCTCTTGGCACCCGCCGTCATGTCCACCAAGCGCAGCAAGCACCGTAAACTGGGGAGCATGGAGCAGAAAATCTCCAAGTTCTCCCCCATCGAAGAGGCCCGGGACGTGGAGGCAGACCTGGCAGCTTACACCGCAGCAACAGCAGGGGGCGGGGCCTATCCCTCGTCCCAAATCCGAGGGCGTCAGCTGATCGAGGACTACGGCTTCAAGCGGAGCACTTTTGATAGCAGCACTGGCTCTGGTCACATCAGCAGATACTACGGATCCATGTTCGATGAAGATGATCGGATTTATTACACCGCTGGTGGCCGCTCACGTTCTCACGGATATGGCATGGACAAAATCTCTTCCCGGGACTATTCAGGGTACCGCAGTCGCTCCTATGAAAGGGACGACCGGTCCTATCGCTCTGGATACAGCCGGGGCCGACATCCGACCAGGCAGTACTCTGAAGAAGAGAGCCCTCTCAGTCCCATGGGGAGGTTCATAAGTTCACGTCGTTCTTCGAGTTTAGGTCCAGATCCTTACGAGGGTCGCAGCAGTAGATATCATTACTATTATGGCCAGTATGGGTCCAGTCATTCCCTCCCAGATGTGCAGGACCATATCCGGGACCTCCCCAGGACACACGTCTACAAATCGGATGACACATACTTAATAGACGATTATCATTGCGCTGTGTCAGACAGCGAAGGTAATTGTGCGAGGACCTCCCGCACAGTCTCTACTACTGCCCCCACCGTTTTATTAAGTGCCCCCCCACCCACCCAGAGGCTAAGCCTAGTCAACAGGCAGTCTGTGGCACAAAGACAGAGCTAGTGGTTGCATGCTGGTGTTTTACGTCACTTGGAGCTCTTATGAATGGACTGCTGTCTGTCTGTCTGCCTGTCTTGTCCGTCCGCCCGCCTGTCCGTCAAGTCTGTCTACTTCTCGCATGGTCGGCGTGGTCGTTTCCTTCGTCTAAACTCTGAATCACGTCCAAGGTCTTTGCACGCCACTGATGCCTTGTGTGTTCTTTCTTACAGGGTTGATCTCTTACAATTTCTGATATTTATGTCTTTTTATGTTACATTGTCCACACTGCAAAGCAGCCCACACTGTACAAATTCAATTGTGGCAAAATGTCTCAACATGCAGTCTGTGTAAAATCTTTCTCTGGAGCTTTAACTGACCATACTGTATTTGTTCCTATTAAACAGTAAATCAATAGATGCATACTTTCTTTGAGGGAGCAGAAGCTTTAGAACCAGAAACCTAGCTCCATATAGCAAATGTAAATAATGTAAAGTAGTTCCTCTTTCTAGGGAAGCATCCAATTCATAAAATGTTCCTAAGCTACAACACAAAAGTGACTGTTTGTTGGCTCGCTCCTTGGAGTTGACCATTTGAAAGCTGTAGTTCCACCTCGGCCTTGAAAGTGGACTCCTCTGCAGTGTCTGTCTCTCTACATGTCTTGTAATGTTCCAAGTTGACGTGTAGTGTGAAGTGCATGACTGTAAGTGTTTTCTTTGATTTCTGCCTCTCTCTGTCTGTCTCCGGCTCCTCCTCCTCTCGTCTGTTGCATGCTGTTGGTGGTCCCCGTGCCTCCTCTCGACTCTCAGCCTGCATGCCGCTGTCTCCAAACGACATGGAGATTGACTGTGACTTGCTCTCGGTTTCCAAAGCGTACCATTTGGGGCAGGAGGAGACGGACTGGTTCGAGAAGCCCCGGTCCAGTTCGCGTCACTACGGCAGTCACTCGTCCTCTCGCAGCAGAGGTCATGGCGGGGTCAAACACACGTACCACGATTACGATGAGCCGCCTGAAGAGGACCTGTGGCCTCAGGACGAGTACGGACACACCGGGAGACACTCTTCCTCCCGCGACCACAGACACCATGGCAGCTCGGGGCGCCACTCCTCTTCCAGGCACTCCGATGAACCACGCTCTTCAAGGTAGGACTGCTGTTAACGTTCTTTAATTCACAGATTTACCCAATAATATACTTAATTGTATTGTGACGTTAAATCCACCTCACCTCTAGTGAGTGTGTACACTGGTGTATGAGTGTGTGTTTGTGGTTCCTCTATGTAAAGTTTTTGACTGCCTTGAAGATGGAAAAGCGCTCTATAAAAATGTGACCATGTGACCTTAAATAAACCCTAGTTATTGTAGCTGGAAAGAGACTATTCCCTACTGGAAGATTACTAGAAGTAGCATTGTGTAAAGGTCGCCACACACCAAAGGAGAATTTGCCAGATTTTGCCTGCAAATTGCTTCTCCCCGAGTTTGGGGAGGCATGACCCAACTTTGAGTCTTTGTGTGCGGTTTTGAAGCTGCTGCGCTCCTAATGTGTGTGGAGTCAGTGTAACTCTGAGCTGCTCTGTGAGATCGTAACCACCAAACATCAGCAATGCTACGATAACAGTCAATAAAACAAGGCATCAGGGGCAGAGGAGTGTTGGACTCAGAGACGCAACCTATAAACTCACAATATATAACAAAAATAATGAGTGCACGGATCAAGGTGAAGCTGCAGATTAGTGTCAGTGACTCTACTTCCTGTGTACTTTATCGCCAATCTTTTATGCTTTAATATCAAGTATCTGAAGTATTGCACCACATTTAACAAATAATAATAACATTGTTTTGACTTGCATCCAAATGTGCAGAACATTTAAGAGTCACAGAGCAAGTGATTTTACTGTATACAGGAAACAGCTGACGAGAACACACTCACAACTTTATATCCTGTGGTCTGCAGAGCGCTTTTTGTCGCACGTTTAAAAATCACTTAAGAAGTCCCGTAGTGTGTGGCGGCCTTAAGTCATTTTTTTATTATTTAGTATTTGACTGAAGCAGTATTTGCAGATGTTGCAATAGAAACAAACAAAAGGCTGTAGGAGAACTGTATAAAAAAGTGCACTAAAGGAGTTTGACATCAGCCATAGCGTTTGGCTTCAGTGACATGAAGCTCATGAGGATAGTGGTTATAGGAGCATGGACCCAGTTCCATATTAAGAATAGGAATTTATTAACAGACAAAATAGTGAAATAAAAACACCAGTATGTGTATTAGTGGTTGGAATAGTTGCAGCTGTAGTGGTAGCAGTAGCCAGATCTGTTGACAATAGCCATAATAGCCATAGCATGAATCTCAAAATAACACATTTTTCCTTATGATCCATCTGTACCTCCAGGTCTTCCAAGGGCCACCCCAAAGACCCGTCCATGCGTCACGACCCCTCAGGGCGGTCCTCGTCTTCAGGGAGGAGAGGAGAGTCGCGCTCTGGGAGTTACCATTCGTCTGATTATTCTCGAGATCCATCTGGGCACCACCACGGACAGAGGTCTTCGAGGCAGGGAGATCCACACCGCTCGTCCAGGAGCAAGTCCCAACCTCCAGGAGATATGCAGGGACAGACGGGTAATCACAAGATATTACCGAGTGTTAGCCTTTAGCATCACAAGATATTAGCGAGTGTTAGCCTTTAGCATCATAAGATATTAGCGAGTGTTAGCCTTTAGCATCATAACATATTAGTAAATGTTAGCCTTTAGCATCATAACATATTAGCAAGTGTAAGCCTTTAGCATCATAAGTTATTAGCAAGTGTAAGCCTTTACCATCATAAGATATTAGCAAGTGTAACTTTAGCATCTCATAAGATATTGGCAAGTGTTAGCTTTTAGCATCATAACATATTAGCAAGTGTTAGCCTTTAGCATCATAAGATATTAGCAAGTGTAAGCCTTTAGCATCATAAGATATTGGCAAGTCTTAGCCTTTAGCATCATTAGGTATTAGCAAGTGTTAGCCTTTAGCATCATAACATATTAGCAAGTGTTAGCTTTTAGCATCATAACATATTAGCAAGTGTTAGCCTTTAGCAGCATAAGATATTGGCAATGTTAGCCTTTAGGATCACAAGATATTAGCATTTTGTGTCGGGTTTTAGCATTAATTTAGTTTTTCATTTCAAATCAAAAGTTGCACTATTAGTAGTATCAATTATGTTAACTGAGGCAGTAGTAAAGTATAATAATATATTTTATTTATACAGAGATTCTCAGAACACTTTTCCAAACAAATAATAAAAGTGTCAAAAGAGCAATAGACAAATAATACACTAAAGATAAAAACAGTGACTCACATAGAGAAAATAGTTAAAAGTTGGAAGCCTATTGTTTAGCAGTTGATAAACCAATTATAAATTAAAATTAAAAGGACAGAAAAATGCACTCGAGTTAACAGTAGCAGTAGCATTCACATTAGCAAAATAGGGCCTTCATTTCAGCTCAACAGTGTATAGCAATATCAACTGTACACTACATTGGTTTTTGTAAACAAACACTTTAAATATGTCCACATCTTTTTTTTTTTTTTTTTTTTTTTTTAAACAATTTTCATTGAAATGAATAAAAATGCTTACAGCACCTGGTATTCCCAGGGAAGCCCGACTTTTACGATGAGTCGGCCCTCAGGGTGCAACATTTTTTAATTAACTTTATCGCAGAATCTACTCACAGTAAATTCTTCAGCTCGAGGCAGAAAGAGTCATTAAATCTCTGTCGGATCTTCGCTGTGCACTCTTGTTTTATGTCGGCATTCATTTAAATCTTAATCTAGTCAAGACAATGACAATAACAAATGCTTTGGTTCATCTATTGCTTTATGAGCAGCCATTTTAAATAGTATCCGCAATAAGGTTGTTTTACCTGGAAGCATTTCAGATTCTACTACTAAGTTCTCAACTAAGTAGTGGTCAAAGGAGTACTAGGATTTGTTAAGTAAAGACGTAAAACAAATTCTCAAGTATCACACACAAAAATCTACTAAGAAAGTATAACTAAGTATTTTGCACAGAATTTAAGGTTGTATAATGCTTCTAATGTAGTGATCTTTATAAAGATTTGTGATTGATATTGTTCAGAGAAATAATTGTAGTGTTTTAGCAGGGCTCAAAGAATAAAAAAAAACAAAAAAAAAACTTTTACTTTTCAGTCAAAAATACCTGCTCTCAGTCAAGTAAAAGTAAAAAGTATCCACTACTTCATTATCTTCCACCACTTCAACTAATCCAACAATGACCATAACCATCTGCAAATTGTCAAATTATAGTTGTACAAGGCTGTAGTCAGTAAGCTACATCTAAAAACATGGGGCTATATGTTGATATTTTGTGTGATACAAGTTACAAAAATGAATGTTAGCATTACCTTTGTGGCAGTAAAGTAAAGTAACTAATGCTTAAGCTTATTGCAAATGACTCTCTGTATATATGGACATAGTTAACCTGCTAAGCTAGTTCCACATAGGAAGTGAGCAAGATCGTGAGCAGTTACAAGAAGAAGTCTGCCTCATTATTCTGACCTTAAAATGTTCATATTAACCCACTTTACATGATTCTGGGGTTTCCATTCTTATAAATCAAGATATGGACGTTAATTACAGAAGAACGAGGCATCTTCTTTCCCCGAGGTCGGCCCCGCTAGCGCTAGTACCAGGTTTGATTGACAGCTCTCACGGCCCACTGGCAAACCTATAAAAGTGGAAAGTAACTTCACCGTCGCTCCTGACTAGCTCGTTGGTTGTGCTCCCAGATCTCTAAATATGGGTCTTAGTCACAGATTAGCTGCTTTAACTATTAGCCTTAATTGGCTTCATTTGGCTGCAATCAAACGCCATGGGTGAAATCGCACTCACTTACTCCACTTCTCTGAACAGTCTATACGGGGTCCATTCTATTCCAACATCCCTTCATTATATAGACATGCCAGTAGTTCAACACGCCTCTATTTAGACGTGCTGGTTTTATGGCACTTTTTAGTATCACTATTCTGACATGACAAAATGAATGAAGCACAAAGGGCCCGTGCAACCTCCATTTTAGATTCGATATTTTCCCGAAGGTTGGCCTGTGCTCTTTTTAAAAATGCAGGACTGTTTTCCCACGGCTCGGTCAGGACATTTTCCCATTGTCTGAGATCCTCTGTGGCTTTTCTTTGATCAAGTGCCCGAGCACCAGCCCAAGCATCGTATGATATATGGGAGTGCAAAGTATAACAGGCTCCTCACAGTCACATTCATATTATTCAGGTCAGAAAAGTGGAATGTTTGAAAAATAGTAAAGTTCAACTACTCCAATGATGAAAAAAAAAAGAAAAAAAAAAGGTTAAAGTATTAAAGTAGTGGGACCATTCTGTACACGGGTATGGTATAGACATATTTAGATTTGTATTTATGGTAATTATTTCTGCCATAGTCTACTTAATAAAATAAAATAATATCTATAACAGCTGTTTTTTCCTGTTGAATATTTGGAGTTGATAATGATCTGCCTTTTGACTATTCAGTTCATTAAAAACACTCTTTTTGTCCCTCTTTTTAGGCTCCAGATCGAGTAGTTCCACCCGCGGGCAGGGTCCCTCCGGAGGTCCACCGGGCTCAGGTCGGGGTCCTGGATCTCAGGCGGACGGGACCCAGGGACAGAGGGCCCAGATGCAGACTCAAGCCCAGACGTCAGCCTCCAGACCCGGGCAGGGCGGAGTCGGCACCACCCCCGGGTCTCAACAGCAGCCCCCCACAGCGGGGCAGGGCGCAGGGCTCGGACCGGGACAGACCAAACCAGGGCAGATGGGACAAATGGGACAAATGGGACAAATGGGACAAATGGGACAAATGGGACAGATGGGACAGATGGGGCAAATGGGTCCAGCAGGAGGCGCTATGGGACAGACCAGGCAGACCGGACCTGCTGGGACCACATCGTCTCCTATGGTAAGTGGATACTGAATATCAGGGCTGGAATGTAACAAAGTAGTAAAGTA
>JACN01033404.1:0-10462 GCA_000787155.1 Scartelaos histophorus | reverse complement strand
ATTCAACTTCCCTTAGTGTTAATTTTTACCTCTCAGCCACCACTTCAAACTTCCGCAAGAGAACACTAGTCTGAACCTGAAAGTCTTATCACATCATTTCATCTTAAATTAACTACATTAAAGTGTTAAAATAAAAATAAAAAACTCTGTATGTTTAGCTAAATCAGGATAACTCCACAAAGTGTTATTTGTTTACTCTCAAAACATTAATATAACTATTGATTTTTTATCAAAAATGTTAAATTAACTCTAAAACAGATTGGACTCATATAACTCTAAGAAAATGTTGAAAATAGATTCCGTGAGTGTCAATTTCAACACTCCACTTTTTGCTGTATGGAGGGTCTGTTTAAATGTGCCTAAATATGCAGGATTTGTGTGTTAAAGATGTGCAAATGAAACAAAACATAACTTTAGGTATGTTTTTGAGGAGGAAACAACATTATAACGTAGATTTAAACAAAATCTGAATTAAAAGTACCGTTATAAACTACTAAAATGTTAAACTACTAAACTACTAATCCCAATTTACTCCTACACTGACAGATTTCTACTTTGAATACTAGATATGAGGCCGTTATTTGAATACAGAGTTATAACTGGACAGTCCTATGCATTCACAACACTGACGGCACGATTTTGTTTTGGAAAATATTCATATTCGTGTGTTTTGATCCAGTTAATCTGACTTAAACCCGCACAGATCCGAAGCTGCTGTTTGTGTCCAGCTCTTCGTCACTACAGTAATCCAAACAAGTCCAGGGGAGTCTCCAAAACCCGCTCTTAAATCTCAAATCCAAACAACAAGAGGCACTTAGAAGACTTTACAATTTCATTTACAAATATTTTCACCAGATTACACACCAGACCATCTGCTGGAGGAGTTTTAGGAACAAAAACAATCAGGTTATGTGGTGTTAATGTAATGAAATGCCTTATTTTTTGCAGACAATTTCACTCAGAGAGAAAATAAATATAATGTAAGGTGCATTGTGTAGCTTTTCAGTTGTTTGTTTCTATGGATACGTCATTGCTCTGCCTGGAATGTCCCACAGTACGACATTAAACAGCTCCACTTTACATTTATTCAATTACAGGTGGTTTTATAGCTCCAAAATACCCAGAAAAACATACATTCTGACTAATTCCCAAATGAAGAAATAGTCTAAAAATGTGTCCTCAAATGAAATAAAAACATGAGTGATGATGTTGGACTTTTGTGTTGTGTTGCTGATGCTATTGTGTATTGTGTGCATAAGTTTTCTGTCGTCATGGAGACCAAACCAGACCAAGTTCCAAGTCAGATCTGTTTTTTCTAGGTATTTCTGAGCTGTAAAACCATTTGTAGTTTAATAAATGTAAAGAAGAGCTGTTTAATGTCATAAAGTGGGACATTCCAGAGAAAGCAAAGATAGAATATCCATAGAAACAAGCAGGTGACAGACCCCCAACCAAAAAGTTCCACAGTGCACCTTAAAATGTACACAGTAGGACTTAACGTTACACCAAATGATCTAATATCAAAAATAAGAAATGCATAACGTCACTCCACTCTCGATTCAAACATTTCCCTTTTGTCTCCGATCTATTTCAGCCAAATTTCCCAGAATGCAGTGGGGGCCCTGCAGGAGCTCGGCCTCATTTCCCTGATGTACCGGAGCTGTCCGCGGTCATTAACAACTTTACTCTCCTGTTGCCCACGGCGACGCACCAGACGGACAGCTCCGATGGCTCCTTGTCTTTTCCATGATTGAGAAATGTGTTGCTTTACATTTATTGAGAATTTTTTTGGAAATAGCACTGAAGTTTGCCAAGTTATAAAGATTTTTGAAAAGTTGTTCGCGTGCTGATACTTTGCAGCCGATGGTCAAGATTTCATGGGTTTGTAAAGCTAGCTGTAGGCACTACTCTGTCTGAAGCCTTATTAGATTTTTAAAGGTTCAATTTTACGCAAAAAATACCTCCTCAAAAACATACCTGGAGTTGTGTTTGTGCTTGTTTCGTTCACACATGTTGGAGTAATCCTTTAGAGTTAATCTGTCTACATACAAGCTCACATTGCTCCGTTCCACCTCGTGATGTCATGAAGTGTTAAGTTAACATCTACAATTTATCTTTAGTTCAGCAGAGATTGGCAATTCCAGAGCTGAAATTATCCAAATGATTCTAGTGAAGATGTAGGGAGCTTAAAAACACAGTGGAGCACTATGACATCACAAGGTAGAGCAGAGTTTTTTCAGTTTAAAAGAAGAAATTAGCATAAATATACAGGGTTTATGCGTTAAACATCGCTGTGGAGATAGATTCATATTGTACTATACTGTGCAATATTATAGCCAAACAAACCACATTTCCATAGAAAAAAGCAGTAAGAAGCCCTCCCCAAGCCAATTAAAAGTCAGGTCTGTGGAGATGCAAGCCCACTAGGAGTAAGGACATATGTTTTTCAATTTTTTATAATATATCCAGAAGGTTACGGTAATTTTAATTCTTATTGCGAGGGAACATTCTTGCCCTTCAAGTGAAAAAGACAGAAAATGACATAAAATTAGAGTGACCAGACGTCTCTTTTTCCCCGGGACAGTCCCACTTTTGAGCCTGGTGTCCCCTGCCCCAACAGATTTACCCAAAACTAGTGATTTGTCCCAGTTTTATATGAAATGTCCCAGGTGTAACTATTTTTGACCAGTTTGATCCCCTCCAACAGTAAAGAGAGGCTTAAATTGTCTCTTGTTTAGATAAAATACAGAAAAGCTGCTTAAAAACGCTCAAAACACAAAGAAAATGTGACTATACTGACTCACATGTTGGTCAGGAATGGTTTCTGCATAACAATTTTCTTTAATTATGCACTCGTTTCACAATTTTATTATTACCAACCACCAAAAAACGAGGATGTGTCAGTTTTTTATTTTGAAATTCTGGTCTCTTTACTCAAAATAACACTCATTTTCTGCATAGAGCGTTGTCATATCTCATAAAATTTTTAGTTTCAGTTTCAAATTTAGTTTTTCTTTATTCTATTATCTGCTGTTACTTCCACATTTGTTGTATTTTAAATGTTTACACCATCAGAACTTTTTTTGTGCGTTCTCCATTAGCACAGCTCCTACGTCCTGCTTTATTTGGGCTCCAGTCTCTCACGATACTAACTTGTTTTTGCTCATTACTTCAGCCTGTTAGCTAAGCCTGCGCCGCGGAGTCGATACGGCGCTTTCTCTGACTGCATACATCCTGTGCGCTGGCAGCTTAGTCCGTCAATACTAGTTAAATTCTCCTTATGGCCCCAAAGAAAACACTGCATTATTTAACAAGCCCCAGTCAATCGCACATTATCTACAGCACATTAGCGGCTAACTGCTGTGTGGGCGTCTGTCTGCGGGGGGCGCCGTGGATCACAGAGAAATACGGGAGCGTTAGCATTAGCGTGCGCCGTACATAAATGTGTTTGGACAAGTCTGAGCGACGGACTGGTGTTTAGATTAGAGTACAGCGTGTTCAGCTAGTTCAGGCTATAAACTGTGTAAGTCTGTGCAGATTTAAAGGTGTATTGCGTAATGTCACCTCCTTGTTTCTATGGATACGTCATTGCTCTGCCTGGAATGTTCCACAGTGTGACATTAAACAGCTCTACTTTACATTTATTCAAGTACAGGTAGATTTATAGCTTAAAAAAAACTAGAAAAAAGGTGTTCTAAGTGTGAACGGGGTCGCCTCTCCACAGATCTGACCTGTAACATGGCTTACAGAAAAGTTTCACAATACACCTTTAAACAACAGGAAACTAAACCGTAGATTAAAGGAGCTTTAAGTCGTGTTAGAATGTTTTGACCTCCTCAAAAACAGATCGAGAGTTGTGTTTTGTTTCGTTTCACACATTTAACACACAAATCCTGCACATTTAGGCTGAGCTCTTCTCTCAAACTGAAAACACTCTGCTCCACCTTGTGATGTCATGTGGTAACACAGGAAGCGCTCCATTGTGATTTTAAACTCCATACACCTTCACCAGAAACATCTAAATTGACCATCTCTACTGAATAAAAGGTAAAAGGAACTTGAAAACTACAACTTCATGACATCACAAGGTGGAACAGAGCATTTTGAGCTTTGGAGATGGAGATAGACTAATAAAAGATTATTCTAAACATGTGTGAATGAAACAAAACACAACCCCAAGTATGTTTTTGATCAGGGAATTACATTATAACACATCTAAAGCTCACAAGAATACATTTTGTGTAATATAGGACCTTTAAACAATAGGAAAAATAACAGCAGCAAAGTGATGATATCCTTTTTTTTTTTTTTTACTATTTAGAACCTGAAATTATTACATGGTTGGCGCAGTCACAGTAAGAAGTAGGAATGCACTGGTCCAGCCTTTTCAGTTCTGATAACAACACTGACCAAAGCAAATATTGCAGCTATTAAATAAATCTGAGAACTCTGTTAATCTGAGAGAAACGTCATTTTGTTTGTAAAACTTAGGCGACCAATGAGCTCCTTCGTTTGCGTGCATTTCACTGATAAAAATGTATCTGTTTGCACGATGATGTTTGGTTGGGCTCGAGATGCAACAAAGAGCGTGGGGACCAGAGTGGAATTTATTCTGGACTTTGCAACCATAATACTAGAGTTAAGTTATTAAGTTTAGTTCTTTTTTCTCTTCTCAACTGGCGAGACGCTAATGCAATGGGTCAAGAGTCCACCCACAAATGAGCTGGTTTAATAAATAAATAAATCCCCCGAGCTTGTATTTTAAATGTGTTCTTGGGTAAGGCATTGTCTGTTCTCCAGTTAGCAGTTCATATTTTTTCTAATAATGGGTCAACAACATGATTTAACAAACTGTACCAAATTTGTTTAGCAGCACATTTCAATATAGATTTTCAGTGTACTTCAAGCTATATTATCATTTTGATCTGAACACAATGTTAGCCTTGTGCTACGTTGCCGTTCCAAACTCCACCATCAACCCTTCCCAAGCTGTATATAAGACCCATTTGGCCCGGGCCCGTTGTTGTTGTGCTAAATGGAAAAATCTCGTTTCAATCGAAATGCAGTAACACAACCATAAGTGTAATGTACCTCGATGCTTGAGCACAACGTCCCACAATGCATTTCTTATTACTCCACAAATGCGTTCCCATCTCGGCAGCAAAATATTCATTAAAGAATCCTTGAAATGAGGCGTGACCGCGACAGGGACAGCAAAGAAAATTCAATTTGTGTTTGTAAACAGCCGTGAGCGCGCTGATAATTCTGATGCGTTATTTAACAGTGTGTTTGGACGATCCACTTAAAATATCATAATGAACTCCTCAGGTTCTATTAGCGCTCATCATTTACAAGTGTTGTTTAAAGTCCAGAGCCGTCGAGCTAAATGCTAATGCTAATGTCACTTCGTTAATGTGGCGCAATCACAACACAATGTTATTAAAGTGGTTTTAATAAACTCTGGAGTTTGGAAAGTGGATTGTCTTTTCCATTACGTAAGGCAACTTAAAGTTAACTGAAAAGCTAAGTACTTCTGAAGTTGTACAGTTTTGCCTAACTTTTATGGTGTGGTACGCCACCTGCTTGTCTCCATGGAGATGTTACGGCATTGCCTGTAATGTTCCACAGTATGACAGTGTGATGCCACCAGGCCGAGTTATGGTCTATGGAGAGGAGAGCTTGCTCACAGAAGGAACACATGTAATGCAAGTATTTTTAAAGCAATAAATAACAGTTAATGCTAATTTAATGTTAGCTAGGAGGTGGCACTTGTGCAAAATCTGCAATCGGTAACCTAAAGGACTCAAGCAATATTTAGGGTTCTCATGGATTTCAGTATACTTAATATCTAGCATCACTTTAATAGCAACAAACAATTCTAAATAAAATATTAAATGTTTTTTAAGAGGGCAAAAATGCTCAAATTACCTGTAATTAGGAAGCTGTAACCCACAAGTTGGCTAAAGGGGCTATAGTCATTTGCATGGCCCTATATAGGAAACTGTCATCCTGTTTTTCTATCAGACTCAGTTTACCAGGTCACTGTAAAACACACACACGCACACACACACACACACACACACACACAAACACACTTCAGGGTTTTTTCTCTTAAGGGGGTTTGGACCAGATCGTAGCGGCTCTTGCCCAGTCTGGAAGTGGAGCGGGACTCGTGCAGATGTGGGATGAGTGCGAGTGTTGTGTGAAATCTCCTGACAATAGCCCAGTCCATCCTCATCAGATTAAACAGGACGAGTCTGGAGCCGGGGCCCAACGCAGAGATGGAGGAGACGCCGATTATCGAAATAGGATTGAGCCCTAAGTCAAAGAAGAGTAGAGCTGCTGTTTAGTGTGAACTCCACTAAAAGAAGAGCAGAGTATAATCAGAGCTGGAAACAGGAGTGGATGCAAAAAAAACTACCAAACATGCACTTGAGAATAGAACAGTCTTTGTTTTATATTGGTTAAAAAAAGAGTAAGAAACACTGGGAACCTGGAGTTATGTACTGTTCTGTTCACCTTTGTTTGAGTAATGCTGGAATTTTGAACATAATATACCTTAAACTTGTCTTTCTCCATGGAAAATCTTTAGAAAACCACAAAAAATCTACCTGGCAATCTGATCCAGTAGCAGTTCTAAAATACTTGATTAGAGTATTATTTTAGATGTTAATATTTCTCTCTGTTTACTAATTTTAGAACACAAATCGTACACTAATCGTATACTCTCAGTTATCACTAGTTTTGCCTGAATACTAAAATTCCAACTATTCTGATACTAAGGAATGGACTGAATACACATTTCGATACTACAATGAATATACTTTTTTCCTTTTTAGTAAGAGAATTAAATGTAATGTAATACTCTAATAGTACCTTCTTTATGTTACCATGAGCTCTGATAAAGCTCAAATCAGCAATGTGCAGGTGAGCTCCGATTTTGTCCACTTTTTTAGTATCGATACTAGTTTTCGATATCAGTTTTAGTAGTGATTAGTATAGTAGTGATTTTGGATTTTGTTGATATTTAAATACACACATTTTCTAATTCAGTTAGCAAATCACAAATGAAACAATTATTTTAATAAAATGATGTCGTTTGAAAACAACAAAGAATCATGTTCTGAAATTTGATCCTACTGGAGTATAATTTTAGATTTTAATAGTTTTCTCTACTCCCAAACATTAATCCTACAAGAGTTATTTGTTAGTTTATTTACATTTTTCATACAAAATCATTCCACATTAGTCTTGTATACTCATAATACTTTGATTTCAACCATTTCACTACAAAGGAATTGACTCACCACTCAATACAAATTCTGATACAAAAAGTAATTTTCAACCATATTATTTATGTCACCATGAGATGTGACACTAGTTCTCGTAAGTATCTCAGATTTTGTTGAATATGACTTTTTTAGAAACGATATTTACTTAGACTTAAACTTTATCGATTCACAAGGGAAATTATTTAGACACAGTAGCTCACACATCACAGTATATTATAATAAGAAATGGTAATAATAAATTCTGAATAAGTAGCAAAAATAGCAAGAGGCTGGTGTCAAATAAGGCATAATTATGTATGTATGTAAATAGATAAGTACAAGTAAAAATAAAATCGTTTTCATCAGGTTTTTGACAACCCTATTTCACACTATTGTAACCCAGAGGAACATCTCAGTGCATGTTCCCAAATCTCCACATATCCCTCGTCCTGACTCTCCTGGTCCATGCTTTAGCTCAGATGGATGTTGGGGTGGATGTCTGCGGGTGGGACTCTGATGTGTGGAGCTCATTAGGCCCAGCAGGAGCCAGCAAACACGCCTAATCACAAGCACGCTCCTAAAGACTCCTAATGAGCTGCTAATTACCCACAGTCAATGCTCCCCTTCGCTTCATTTGTCCGCTATAGATCTGTGCGCGGGGCCACAGAGAACATCAGTAAGTAAAGTCAGGCTTAAGGTGGAGCTCATGAAACATTCAGGCTCACAGATGCGGTTTGAGGCGCATTATCACCAGCCCAGTCCAAACTATGGCTCAAATGACTTTTATAGACGTTATAGATTCTTAGCAAAAAAGACTTGTCCATTGTGAGTCATTTAAAGTATAGATTTAAAAAGGCACAAATGCGTTAAGCGACCGATCCCAGGAATAATAAAGGTCCTAACATCGATCCTTGTGGCACACCAAAACCTTTTTTTTTTTCTTTTTTCTTTTTTTTTGCTGGAAACGCACAGCTTCTTTATGTTGGGGCTTGAATTTAAATAGTTAAAAAGTAGTCATCATCTTCCTAAAGGTTATAGCTGTAACATATGCTCCTTATACAGAATTAAAATGACTTCTGAATCTGGGAGTGACTGGTCCATTTCAATATACTCAGGGTGTACTTGCAGTGCTAAGTGAAGGAGTGCTGCAGTGAAATCTCTCAAATAGAACTCTCATCCTCTGCAGTGAAAAAATCAAATATCCACTCCATAAACCTGTGAGCTGTCTTGGAGGCCTCGTTTTGTGCAGTGAGGTGGAGGTGTGAGGCCCAGCAGGAGAGCACATACAGCCCCTGACATGAGCCGTTTCTTCTGTGATGAATGGACCAATCTGCTGCCCCACTGCCCTGCCCCTGTCGTTTGTCTTCACCTGTCAGTGTCTCCCTGCCGCACCCGCCCAGGACGGAGGAGCACGTGTTCAGTAACAGAGGATCTGTGAGATTTTTAAGCCGCAACATTTTCTACTTCACAAAGTTATTGAGTAGGGTTAACTGCAAATTGAGTTATTTGTGTATAAAGCTGTCTGGAGTTAATTCTCTAAACCCTAAATGTCCATACAGAGTGAATGTGATCGTGACTCTGTTCAGTGTTCAATAATTCTGAAAAATTTACTGTAACAAGTAAACTTAACACTCTATAGAACAGTACAATATGTTTACTCAAGCAGTGTTAAAGCTGCCATTTCTAATTAGATGTGCTGACCCGGCCCTGTTGCATTCTCACACCACAGAGCACACGGAAAATCACTGATGCAGCTAAGATATTGCAGCTTTTCTTTTGTTCAAGAATCTGCTCATTCGTCTCCTACAGGTACGGACAATATCTTACATTAATAACAGGGAGATAGAATAAAGGAGTGTAAAAGTTGAGTGTGGTCAGTGAGAGCTCAGGGCGTCTCATTTGGAGCTGGTGTGAAGTTGTGGCCGTTCCCCAGGGCAGAGCTGTGGATGGGGCTGTGGAGGGGGGGGCTGTGATGAGGTCTGCTGTCCCCGCGGTCAGGATCTCTATTGTGGGCTCTGAATATGAATCCGGGGCTTACAGAGAGGAGCTGCGCTGCTGACCCACTTTACCTGCTAATAATGTCCACACTGCAGGGGCATACGGCACACCTGGTTTAAATGTGCACTTCAGAACCCTGCATACTCCGCTAGTATATAAGTCATCCCAAATACAATTCCTCTGTTGTTGTTCTGTCAATAATGTCTGGGTTTCAAAATGTTTAATGTGTTAAAATAATGTTTATTTGAGGGAAGGAGGTACGATTAAATAAATGGAGTCAGGTACATAGAATTTCTTTGGAATAAGAGTGAACGAAGTCTGTTTTCTTTTTACAAGCACAAATGAATTGCTTGATCAGAAGCTCAGATTTGGGCCTGGTCAGTGCGGGGAAGTGGAGTATGAGGGAGTGTTGGAGGTGTTAGGAAGGGTCAATGGTGCAGATTGGCAGTCTTGCTTCAGTTAGTCTGTCCCAGGGCAGCTGTGGTTACAATAATAGCTTACCTCCAAGTGTGGATGGGCACCAAGGAGGATAGTCTGCCTTGAAAAAAATGTTATTTCAAGGCACTTCCGGGTTGAATAGAGCATAAAATACCTGTGTAATCCATCAGTCGTCCTGGTAGGTACAAAAATTCTATGCTGTCAACTGGACTGGAAGTTTTAGAGTGAAGAGATAGAGACGTACAGCAGATTGAGGTCCTTGGGTTCCTATTCTCACTGCAGTCTTCACTACGCTGAATCTAGACCACATTTGCTTTGTTGTGGTTTTGACCTTTGAATGGACCAGTTCACAAAATGGAGTGAATGAATAGCACATGAAATTGCGAAATGTCTTTGAGTGCCTGGAAACGTGCTATAGAATCCTTTTTTTTTTCAGGGGAATAGCTAACATTTATAACATTACAAACATTTATTTCACCTTTTCTTTTGTAACGTACCTCTGTAGTGTCCTCTCCGTTCACCACCGTGTCCTTATATCCTTTGGTTCCACACAGATGATTTCGGAGAAGGGCCCCCTCTGCTCCGATTAACCCCACTGAAGAGAAACCAACCAAATGTGTCTCACATTTGTCCTCTGCGTTTCACCCATTCTTCAGGTGTGGTGCCTAGAGACCCATCTACAGATCTTTAGCTAGCCTATGTTTGGTCAAAACTGCCTATTGTGGGGTGAGAGAGTGCATTTACATAAATTATTT
>JACN01142843.1:0-36448 GCA_000787155.1 Scartelaos histophorus | reverse complement strand
TGTGTATATATAGATAGATATAGATAGTTAGATATCAAAATTAAAATATCACTAAACTACTTTTAAAAAATGGGCCAAAAAGGAAACAGAACCAAATGTCTTGAGCACTTTAACCTCAACCGAGACACTTACAGTCACATTTTCTCCCATTTCTGAAGCATTGTTTAAATATCAGGCATATAAATATTGTTGACATAGAACTTATCTCCATATAGAGTCTTTAATTTACAGGTCAGATCTCTGCAGAGGTAAACCCTGCCCACAGCAACAGTTCTCTTTTTTTTAGCAAATTTTGTTATTATGCCATATCGAGAAACATTTCAAGAAAAGCAATAACAAATCCTAGCAGATGGTGCACCCTCCATCAAAAAGATATAGTGTGCTTTAACATTTATGAAAACTGGGTTAAAAAATAAAGCAAGATTTAGAAAAATAGAGAATCTAAAAACTTCTTTTAGCCTACAGTGTCTCGTGCCCTATCATTATGTGCATTTTTCCTCTGCCGTAATTAAGTTTTTCTTTATTGCTTATGGGAAGCGGGGAACGAGTTGAGGATGTTTTGAACATGATTAAAGTTGCTCATAATGAAGTGAAGATCCAGTCTGGAGAAGGGTTTTGTCTGCATGAAGCATTCCTCCTATAATCCTTTGATGGTGACAGAATGAGTTCCTCTGGCCTCAGATCTTTGCTAAACTTTCACACATGATAAAATAAAGCCCCCTTTTCCCTCCCGTGTCACATCCAGAAAAAGAGCAAAAAAAAAATCTTTGTTTCTGAACATGTGGGATCTGCATGAGTTCAAGTAATTTTATTTGCAGCTCCAGACCCATGCCCACCCATTAAAGTCATTTGTGGCTTATGTGCAACAGTAATGTCAAAAACAAAAGTGCGCTGCATCATACTTAGTGCTTAGTCATTGGCTGTTTTTACTCTACAAAAAAAAGGATGTTGTTTCCAGAATCTGTATTTAAACCCACTTTGTTAAATATTATTTATTTTAGGTGTATATTTATGTGAATAAATACCTTTCTATATTTATTTTGTACCATCCCCTGTAAAGAGTTGTGGAACAGATCAGCGGTTTGGGTGTAGTTTTCAAACAAAATAATAATAAAACATAGTGAGAAGATCTTTTTCTTAATTTAACTACAGGATAAATTGGATCATGAAAGCATAAAGACAGTAATGGGACTTTCTGTGTAATATTATCAGCTCGTAAGTGGGGCTAATTAACCACGTAAAAAGACTCACAGACATAGGGTAACCTCATCCTCTTTTTTTAAATTAGCAAAGGCATTTTATATCACAACAATTTCCACTGCCATATTATTCAATTATCTTAGCATTTTTAGTCTGCAGCTTTTCAGTATGATTTTAAAATAGTCTAGACATGACAAATTCCTCCACTCTGTGAATGGACCGGCCATTCAAAAAGCCATTATTATCCAGCACCTCACTAATGTGCACATTTAAAACACCCCATTACATAGATGGATTTGGTGTTAATTTTAGAATATTATAAAATGTAACTGAGCTTAGTTGTGCATCAGGTTTGGCTGACTGTTAACACTGAAGGGACATGTAAGAAATCTTTAGAAAGACAATAAGGTTCAAATAGAAGCTCCAAAGTAAGTATTGTCTAAAACTGACTCAGGAATATATATTTAAATCAAGCCACAAAACCAACTCTGCCCAATAATGTTAGTAGCAAAAATTTTTTTTAAATATCGTCTATCTATATGTCAAAATATTATAGACTCTGGACAACTGGATTGAAATACAGTGATAATTTTGTCCAGGCCTTATGATATTTTCATGACAAGAAAATCTAATAATTTTAAGTATGCACTAAAAATGAACACCCTGTCTATTTTACAACCAGTGCACCCTAAGTTATATAAAACTACAACTGCATATCCCTTTACGCTTACATAAAGAAGTTGCTGAAGCCTTCAAAACACTTTCTTTACTTACTTGAAATACCTTAACAGCATAAATTTGTTTTATCGTGTTGGAGATCAGCCATTGGAGTCTGGCCTTTGCGGTTCTCTGTCGACCACCAGAAAATTGTATTTACTACTACACTTAGCCCAACTTTAACCTTGACCAATGTAGAGTAGAGCATGGCAGTTAGGGCCAAAGAGTATAAGGGCGGAGGCCGGTTTTGGATTAGCCGACCACATAATCAACACAGCCGCTTGCATATACTACCTGCAAGCCGTCTTACTGGCAAGCCTGGCATAAGTGTTTCCTATAAAGTTGTGTTGACAGACGGTGAAAACGGCGAGACAGACCAAAAAGTAAATAAGTACCTCCAAAACGTTTACAAGCCTAATCAAGTCCAGAGGTTTTTTCTTCTGTCCAAGATGCCTTCAAAATTTTATAAATAGATATTATACTGGACTAAATTGGAGACAGGATTTCACTGTACTGTAACAGTCATAAGATTTCTATTATTTGCTTTCATTTTAGACGATTGAAACGCCTAATATCTGGTTACACATTTCAGCACAAAGCTTCTTGTTTTGGCGTCAGTCAAAGCCTCTGACACACCGACACAGGAGGGCTCTGAATAGCTTCCAATAAAGCACATTGACTTAAAGAATGATAAACACTTTCCACATATAATCTTATCAATAAATCCCTTAAGGACAAACATATGTTTTGACAGCATCTTTTAAAACTACCAAAGGGGAATTTTATTTAACAATAGCTTTGAGCTTGAAATGTATATACATTTAATAATTTTCATTTTAGCACTGCACACACATCTTTAGGCCTTCCCAAAAGTTGCAAGAACAAAGCAGTCCCATAGAATAGTCCAAAATAACACTGCTGCAACTTCTCACACACTTCCATTCATGCAGAGCAATAAGCCAAACACATAAAACCATTCCCACCCTAATAAACCAGAGTCTTTTTCTGTGCCACAAAGGAGCTGGCTCCCAGCAGTGTAACACTCTAAAATGGACCGTCATATAAAAGAGAAAACTCAGTGGAAGGAAATGTGGTGACAGAAACTAAGCCAAGGATATGACCAACCGCACAGCACAGCTGCTACAAGCCACTAGCATAGGTATGCCCCCAATGCATCGTGCCCTATTTGCCTGAAATGTAGTTTTCATTCTGTGAAATGGTCATAAGCAGGTGTATTGTGGTCAGGAACTCCTTGCATCCCTTTCCCATTTATTTGGTCATTGACACATCCTTTTTTTCTATGTTTTTGCCTTTATTGTATTTTATTCTAATTCCAGTACACGTTTGATTATTATGTGCATGCATCATATGCTTAACGTGTGCGTTCCTGAGCTGGAACAGAAGACTGAGGTTTCTGAGGTGAGCTGTGCTCTCGCTTCTCACGCGAAGTGCATCTGATGTTGCATATCACATGGTACACACTGTCTGCGCCGAGACATATCAAAATAACATCTACAGATGATGTATTTATAGAAACACGTTGAGAACGGTATCTAAAACATTGCTTCTAAAACTAGAATCTTGCTGATTCTGTTGCCCATGAGCAAGGTATGTCTTTTGCACTATAGTCTCAGATAGTCACAATGTGCAATGTCCTCACTGAATGACTTCCCCTAGAAATAAATTAGATAAGCTTGAATAAAATTCACTACTGATTTCCACTGGTGACTTCAACTTCAATTTACCCTCTTGACCTATTCCTGCTCTGTTTGTGAAGTGTTCCAAATGGAAATCAGACTCTCTCCATAGGAGATTATAGCAGCTCAGAGTTTGATAGTGGGAATGCATGAAACCTAAAATGAGCGACACACCAGTCCGTAAACAGTGAGGAGATAAAGCGATGCAGATCCAGCGGTTAGTGTGTAGAATGGGGGAGAGGCCATAGCCATGTCAAGAGGAAACTATAAAGGCCTGGGTGTCTGCAGAGGCATCCTCTCCTGTCAGTGCACAGCCATATCAGAGGCAGCTCTCATGTGAGCCGCAGATGTACTGTATTGCCTGCCTCTGAGAGCACAGGGCTCCACAGAGTTTAGGAAACGCTCTGCTAACAATTAGGAATTGCTTCTGCCTCTCCTGTGCACTCTCTAATTAACTGTACAATGAAGCCTTAATTGGAAAGATTTTTTTTTTCCAATTTCTTTTCAGTGAATGGGTGAATGGTTATACTGTATGAAAATACATATAACATTCACATCTTTCGTTGAAAAATGTATTTGTGTAAAAATGTAAGCAAATAATTTTTGTTATAAACAATATCAAGGTGCTGAACTATGAGCTCCAAATTGTGTTGAATGTGAGAATGCATATGATGTATAATACTTTTAATTCTTGTTTTTTTAATCATTAAATTTCTCCACTTACAGTAACACTGTTATGAGCTTTAATATTTGAATCTACAATCATTTGCTTGGAATCACCATGGCAACAAATGGGTTCCTTCTTGATGCTACTGTGTAGCACTCACCTCACCACAGACCAAAAGTACCTCTCACAAGTAAAGCAGAGTGAGAGCTAGGTCCTAATATGTTTTTTTCTTTGCCCTTTTATTGTGTTGTTGAGTTCCAGTAAAGACTTAGTTGCTTGGAGCCTCTGAGCTTGTATTCTTCAGTGAGATTCACTTGATAATGAATGTCTGTGGTGAGAATCCCATTATGGAGCTACTCCATCAAGCACAGAGAACACAGGAGCAGAGAGACAAAGGCCTTTAAGGGCCATATCAGTCAAGTCAATGAGAGCTAGTGTGCTTCTGTAAACCACCTCACATAAATGCATTCATACTTTAGCATATATCTCAGCTGGAGGAATACTAGCAGGCTAAGAAGGAGAAGGACTGATGGTGGACAAGCACTCACCTCGCAGAAGACTGCTGCTGTAGTTGGAGAAGGAGTCAAAGATGCTGTTAGATGCCATGACAGAGGAGCCAGCAGAGTCAAAAGTCCCGGCTACAGCCAGTGTCCACTGACCTGAAACAAGAAAGAGAAGAGTTAACATCCAACTTGAATCAGCTCAAAAATAAGTAGAAAAATAGTGGTACAAGGACCCTGCTCAAGGCTGTAACTTGAAAGCCTGCTTGCAACCAAGAATCTAAGGGTTTGTAACTACCACAGGAATCCCAAGCCACAAGCCTGCAAAGAGCAGCAGCAGTATGTGTTAGCAGAACTCTGAAAGGGATGAGACAACAACAGACAAAGAGTAGTGCAAAGTTAGTGCTAATGTGTCTGTGGCATTGGACTCACCGGGCTGGGACACAGCGGCCCACCTGTGGCACGTGGGTAATGGAGTGGCCTGGTAGCAGAGAGGTCTGTGGAGTTGTGAGAGGTTAGCTGGTTAGCCTGAGCGCGGTCTGCCTTTCCTTCAGTTCGTCGTGGTGGTGGCCTAATTTGAGCGTCAACATTAGCCACAGTCTATCTGCATCTTCCTCGCCATCCTCCACAACTCACTTCTCCCTGAGTGGAGGAGGCACCATCACATGTCACGTGAGGTCACAGGCCTCTCCCTCCCACCTCCTTTCTACTGCTTTAGCCTTTGCTTGTATCCTTCTTGCTATATATTTGCACATTTTCCTTTTTTTTTGCTATTTGATTCTGCTATTGTTTTTGAAAGGCTATACTTTTTCTAAAAAGAAAAGATTGAAGTTTACATAACCAGTCTACATCAGCAGATTTATTCAAAATACTGAAATGTAAGAACTAATAACAAACACACATTTTGCTAAACAATGCATAATGAATAAAGGCCCTGTGCTGTTCCTGTGGACAGAACAGGAGTCACTGTATGTTCCTGACTCTATGTCCTGTGCTACTTTTATGCCGCTCTGACTCACAGCACATCTGTGTTTGTAAGAAGCAGTGGTTTTGGCCCTGAAAAACCTCCACCCTCATTTACCACTCAGTATCATCATCTTGGTTTCATTAGAACTACATTTGCCAGTTACTATGCATTACTTTTGTCCTTTTGGTTTATAGTTTTCAACACATTATGACCTGCATGTTGCAGTTGCTGCATGTATAGCTGGTTTACAGTGAGAGACATTTATTTGAGACTAGTGTACTGCACAAATACATTTTGGGCACTGGTAAATGTTCTGCGTCTTTGAATGTGCAAAAGCAGTTTAACCTGATTGTGGTTTTCACACATTTTCTTTTTCTGGTTTAATCTAAGAGTAGAGAGGCTTTTACTGATGTGGCTGCTGGTACTACTTACACCCACAGAGTAAAAGAACATTTGAGATTTGAGGTGCATGTTGCTTTGTCTTTGAAAGTGTCAAGTTTGGTGCAGTATTGCAGAAAACATGAAATAAAATTTGCTGTAATGTTCTCCCACTTTTGTGTGATTCATGTCAATTTTGAATTGAAAGAGATTGTGTGGTATCCACACTTCCTCTCTGCTTTCTCCTGTCTGAGTGACGCAGACTGGCCCCGGGACAGCAAGCATTAACCACTGTCTGGCCGCTCATGTGACCCTTCTCACAAAACGTGAGCATTTCATAACTGTTCACACTGTGGGCCACAGCATTACTACTGCTAATTTCTGTCAAACAACTGCCTGCCCTACAGCTTGTGTTGTCTCTGCATATAGGTCCATAGTGCTGTGTGTGCGACAGAGGCACTTGGTCCTGGTAGGCCGCACTGCCCTGTAAATGAGCAGTTGTTGCAGAGTCAGGCGGCAGCGCGGCCTAAATGACACGGCGCATCGGCGAGTGTGGCCGTGCACTGAGGCCACAGCCATGGCCCCAGGGCTTTTATCAGAGCGTCCACACGGCCGCTGCAGGCCTCCCACCTAACCTCATGTACAGAGAGGCTTCCTTTTCTCACACCTCTGCTGCCTCCAGCACAGGGAGCCCGTGTGTGCCAGTCTAGTCACATGTTTCTGTATGTCGCTTGCTTTGTTACGGCTCCATAGCAGCACAGACACAACATGTTCACCTCTGAAACATTAGAAACAGACATGAGTTTGTTTACCCTATGTGTTTGGTCTGGACTTTTACAGTGGTGAGCCCAGGCTTACTCTGAAATAGAGGTGTACACAACTCTGCTTGGGATCTGTGTATTTCCACTACTGGGGTTTGTGGTGGTGCCTGCTGGAAACTCGTCTTATTTTTCTTTTTGAATTTAATGGGGAATTCAATTTTGCAGTTTTATTAGACTGTTTTAGATTATTGTCAATTTCCCTGTTTGTGTTCAAAGAGGGATTCTGTGTCTGAATTTATAGTGAAGATTAGAGAAAAGCCAAACAAAAGTGGGATCATCTCTCAGCATTGTGCAACAGCAGGATCTGGCTCCATTGTGATGTTGTCCAAAGCTGACATTTGAACAAAGTATTGGAGTTTCTGTTTTTCTAGTCCTGAATGTTTTTCTTCTTTGTCTAGGTAAACATCTGCTTCATGTTTTGAAATGTATCTCATGGCGTTGCACTGCCCATGACCGTGAGGGTAAAATAGTCTAAGATCATTGTGGTCGTCCTTCACTGAATTCTTTTTCCCCTGCCCAGGCCTTGTTTATCAAGCCCCTGTATTTAAGCTTAATATAACTCCTGTTTTGCTGAGAAAACTGTGGTGGTTTAATCACTGTCAGTGGTCCTACGCCTCTCGGGCGTGGCTCGTGAAGCAAAAAGGACCCAGTGCGGTCGTGCGTCCAGCTGCAAAGGGGCTTATTTTGTGGTCTAAAAATTGCAGGCTTCCCCATATGTTCCCCATAAACGTGGAATGCAGCGTGGGACTTGAGGAGGCTTTTATAATGAAGTGGCCGTCATTGCATCAAACACCATAGTCCTGCCTGGGATTGGCCATGGGAGCACTTTTTAGGCCACTTACACAACTGCTCACTCACACCTCATATTGGACAGGTTTTCCTCTATTTTATTCTGAATCTTACACACTTTTGTATGGTGAGTAAAAAAACACTACAAAAATTAAATGTATTAAAAACTTTGTGAGCATTTGAGCCTGTTTACACATTTTGTGTCTTTGTTGTCATTGCGAGTGAGGGCGGCACTCCCACATGCAGTGGTTTCAGTGTGCTCTATTGGAAGTGATCACCAGGCCCATTATTTATTTATTGGCCCGAGCAGACATGGAGACTGTGGTAAGGGCATGAAGAGGAGGGGAAGCAGCAGTGTCACCACACACTGCGCACTTCTATTCGCACACCCACCGAACAGCACACATTTAATAAAGTGTGGAAGCGCCAAGGCCACAAAAACTGCAGCTTTTTAGTGCAAAAATACATGAGACGTCCATAAACATGTGTTGGAAATGTATGCTATCAGCTAAACTCAAATTGGAAAAACAACTTAAACAAAAAATTTACCTCTTGAATTTATTTATTTTTATTACTTTCAGACTAGTATTTCTTGGTAGTATTTTAGTGACACTGACATTTTAAAAAATCATCAAAACTAAATATTCTTGTTGTTGTGACATGTCAGTAAATGTATTTTGTTTCTCCAGTAGTGATAAAAATAAAAACTAAAAACTTTAGAAGTACAAACAGTACAGTACAGACAGCGCACACAATATGCTATTGACTTTGAGTGAGTTTAAAGGACAATTTAAATAGGAATATTTTGAAACAACACATGAGAAAAAAACACAAATCTAATTACAAGGATTTTACAATAAAAATAATATTTTAGTCAACTTGAATGATTCATAAACACCCTCATCTTTGACTCATTTTTACTAATGACCCTGAGAACATTTCTTGTCAACTTTTTCCCAGTGTCTCTTGAGTCATCCCTGAGCACTAGTTGTTGCCTAATTTCACCTGCTGTGCCAGCACCTTATCATTTCACTGATATGTGCTCTGTTTATTAGGCATTGTTTGTCTTTTTCAGCTAATTAAAATTACTGTAAGTTCCTGGCTTTTCTGCTCTTATCGCCTTGTGCTTGTGTGTTTTGCCAACCGCCTGTCTTCACCAGAGTGGTAAATTTACAGTCGCTCTGAGGTACAAGGGAAGCACCACATCACGGCTCCGAAGGCAGCTGGAGGCTAAGGCACTGCACTCTCACATAAAAGCACCCGTAAACCCGAGACCTCAGTCACCCCAAATGCTCCAACACACAGACCAGTTACCACCAGACCAGAATAGAGGTGAACCATCTGATCTTATGACTGCATCCAGCGGGACAATCTGACACAATGCAGGTGGAATGCTACTTATGCGTTATATTCATCTGCACACTTCACTTATTAGGGTTCACATTTTGAACATGCCCTGGCGCATTAACATTTGACTGCTTTAACAACTTAACTATAAAGTAACAATAATTTATTTGTAGTGTAGTGTTTTAAAATGCACCTCACAGAGATATGATATTATTGTTTGTAGAGTGGTCTATACTGCCTGAATGCTTAAGTAAAAGCTGTAATTTAGATTTAATATTTAGATTGAGATTTGAATTTAAATGTGCAGCCTTATCACTTGACATGTCACTCTGCACTCCCACGTTTTGTCACCTTTGCCGTGTTAGCTGTGCGTGTCTGTGTCGGCGCATGCGCACATGGACTTCCTGTGGTGCAGACATGGTTTTGGATATGATAGACGAGCTCTCAAGCGCGATGCAGGATGTGCCTCTATAGCAGATGCACCGTGGTTAACTGTGCGTGTGAGTGTGAGCGTCATTTTAGGCCTACAGTTTCTTTAATTGTTCAAAGGAAATACGTCTGGGGCATACACACAAAGGCCTGTCTTTCACTTGAAAGTTTCACTGATGCTCTGTAGAACTTTAAATCAGATAGTTTGGGTTGCATTTACTTTCTCTGAACCAATGACGCATTTGCACAAAAACAAAACTTTGATTCAACAGAGATGGTCATTTGTGAGTCACAGATCATTGCTTCATGATTTTCTGTTTCTGTGTGCTGCATTGACCTGCTTTCTAATGGCAGCTCACACATTTCAGTACTTTTGTGGGTTTTACTGACCTAGAACAAGGGGAAGGGGCTTGAACTGTTCGTGGCTTCATCTGATGCACTCTACATGTGTGCGCTATAGCCTGCGTGTGTCCCTGTAAAACATATGCATATGTGCATGAGCCATTTATAGTCTTTTGGAAAGCCAGTAACATAATAGCACACACCATTTTTCTCCAAAATGTCGTTTTCACTTTCTCTTTCACTCCTCCTTGAAGCTGCCTCTCTTTCATTTGTCTCTGTTTTTGACAAATAGGAGCCAGTCCATTAGGATGCTTTATGAGGTGATGGTGACACAGGGCACTGCTGTCAGGCGCACCACAGACGCTGGGCTCTCCCTGTTCTCCCCTTTGTCTATAAAACTAGAGCACAATTCTTTGTCATCCTCGGCCGAGGGTCTCCCAATGTGAGCAGGGTCCGTCTCACTAGTCAAGAACCATGTCTGATCTATCATCCAGGACTGGCTTTTATTGTGAGGCAGACGTACAGTGGGCCTTTGTGGGAGAGGAGAGGGGGCCGGCTGTTCCTAATGAAGGCCACTCAGGGCGGCCTCTGCCCTGGCCTCTAATGCATCCCAGGCTGCTCAGGCTGGCAGCAGACAGGGCTTAGACCTGTTCAGGAGCTGCTATCATTGGCTTTTGTGTGAGTACTTCTGAGACCAGAAAAGTCAATGTATTTAAGAAAGTTATTCAGAAATATTGAAATGCTTATGGTTTCAGTTAAATTGAATGTGGGCTTTAAAAAGGCATCACTGCAGACAGAAATCGGTGTTACATATGTAACCACCACACAAATATTGCTATTAATAAATATTGCCATTAAACAGTGTTAATGTTACATTATATGGATAAGGCGACCGCTGTCAAAATAATTAAATGTATGTAAATACATTTTGTCTCTAAAGCATCCTGTGTGCCACATTTGTGTGTCACGTTGAACAAACATTACCTCGTCTGCAAGATTAATCTTGATTTTTATCTTGTGCACTAAGTTTGTGTGATGTTACTGATAATGCAAGATATTTTTGTCTGCTGTTATGTTCATCTTATTCTTTAATAATTGTACTTACACAAAGCAAGTGATTTTATATCTAATTGAGCATCAGCTGAATGTTTATATTGAGTTACTGGTACAATGGATCTGCTGCTTCCCACGCTCTGTGCTGTAAATAGGTCTTGGGCTGGTGGGTTCATCTGAAGAATACGCCGTACTCCCTTCTCTGTGTACTCCATGTATTTGTCACTGAATTTCATTTCACACCATCATTTACATCATTACTGAATGTTTTAACAGGTGTGTCCTTGTTTGGAAGCTCCATAAAAGTTGCACTTTTGTTGTATTTTTGCAAAAATTGTGCCGCTGTGCCTGGGAGAGGGTAGAGCCAGGTGCTTGCTGACATGCTGGGGCTTTGTGGTTGTGGTTGGTGGCTTGCTCGCTGTGCAGACAACTGAGAAGGAACTGTCTCTTTTTTGTGAACATACATGTGAATACATTGTAGTATTTTTACATTATTCTGTTTGCACACATTTGTTTTGCAACTAGACAAAGAGGAATTGAGTTTCCTATGAGGGCTGCTTTAGAGCATGCTTGATTTAGTCTGTTGACTTTTTAAAATCCTCTTTTTAAATAAATGTATGGTAACGTAATGTAAACAAATATTAGCACACACCAAATCTACTAAAAATCTAACAGAGAGATATATTTTATTCTTACTTGCTAAACTAAGCTACAGTACACGGTTTATCAAAGGCAGAGCTCCAACCCACATAAGGAGCTTTGCTGTGGGCTCACTGAGAAAACAATGGCAAGAGTAGAATGAATAGGTCTCTGTTTTTTGTGGCAATATTTAGATGATGCTGGAAATGAGCGAGATTGTGGCATTGGGGTGGACGGTAAGATAAAATAAAATGGTTATCTTGATCTGAGGCATGATGTAAATGTGGAGAGTTATTGTGAATTTTAGTTTTTCTGTTAAGGCAACTCCGCTTTAAAATTTGTAATCAACTTCTGTCATGCTCTGAATCAGTAACTATTCACATTAATGAGTGAACATATTAGAAGAAACTGTGTTATATTTAATATCTGCTTTTTAAAAAACCTTGACCAAGCCTCAAACAAAAGCAAGCAAAGTTATCTTCTCTTATCTTTTAAATATACTGCCATTTAATTTAATTTAATTTATTTTTTCAACAGAGAGAAGGAATTAGGCTGTCATTGCCACAGGACAGGACATGTAAATTGCCACATTCTCACAGTGTTGGTTAGCCAAACCTCTTTACCCAGAATCTTGGCTAGGTTCAGTTAAGTTGAGTCATCTTAAGAAGGTTTAAGCTTCGAGTTCACCCACACACAAACCACGGTAGTATCTGAGTGAGAGAGCATCCACATAACTTGAAGACAGCTCAGATTCAGGAACCTATGGCAAAGCCTTGATTTCACCTCAAGGACTGTTTAGTGGTCTACTGTTTCATCTGTATCCCCTCTACAGTTGTGTGGCCACCCACTCAATTTCCACTGGTGCGTCAACCTGTGGTCCAACTCGATTTCAGGCACATGATTAAATGAAAAAGGTGTTTCAGATCTTCTAATTGACTAATTTTGTATGTAGTAATTCAACAAAAGATAGATTGACACTTGTTCTCTTGTACAGTTGTGAATAAGTGTTTCATTAAATCAATGCATAAGCACCACATTATTAGTTATAACACATTACTATAGATTATAGTATATTAGTATACATTAGTATAACATTAGTATCCATGGGTTCCAAACTGATGAAAAATTAGCCATAGCAACAATTGAAAACACATTTTTGAAAAGTCCTTAAAATTGTGTGCATAACAAGAAATGCAACTGAAACCCATATAGTATTGTCTTGGAGCTAATTTTAGCCATAATTGTTTTTGTTGTGCTTAATTGTTGAGACCATTTGTGTTGCAGCTCGGCCTCAGACTTCCAGAGTGACTTTACAGTTTATCTGCCTCTTTGTGGCTTGACAACTCTCTGTCTTGAAAAAGACTTAAACCATGTGACAGACTTGCTATAGACTTTCTCACAGCCACCAAGTTTATTCTCATTTGCCCTTTGCAACTTTCTTGGCACCCTGATAGTGCAATAACTTTGTGTTTTTCCTTCCTCATTATAGGACAAAACATTGCAGTTTTTTACCGATATGTGGTACTGTGGTTGTCTGGTTCAGTTGTTGCAACCAATGCTGGTTCAAGGTTCAAAAAGATAGGAGTTTTGCACTGTGCACTAATTATTGTAATAAATACAGTTAAAAATATGCGTTCATTTTACTTATTACATTTGTCTTAAGTCATTCACAAAAAAAATTCAGCTAAATGATTTGGATCTCCAGAAATAATAATAAGGTTCTTACTAAGCAGCTTTTTCAGTGATACTGTCAGATAAGGTTAAAGAAATCTTTAAGAACAGGGGTGTTTTCTTCTTCCCCCTCCTTTTCAAGCTCAAATGAGAAAAAATAAATACATTAAATTATAAGTATCAAAATAAATATATGAATGAAAGAAATAGGTCTGGAATGATTTTTTCATAATTGCACATCACAATCCTTGCTCCTGCGTAACTTGATTTTTCTGCTGAGAAAGGGCGAGAGCTCAATTCTGCTGTGTGACATGTGTAATGCGTCTCCCGTGTCTTCCCTAAATCAAGAAGGCAGAAGTGAGAAACGGTTGAGAAGTACGACAGCATCTTCCTGTTATGTATGCGTGAAACCCCAGACGACTGTCTAAGCTGCTCGCACGCAAATGCCGTCCCAGGAACTATAGCAACACCGGTCCTCACATGCAGAAGGCGGAAGTGATCTGACGCGTTGAGGAAGTCATTGGTCTTTTGATGGCCATCACCGTGGTTTCATGAGAAACTTTGTGAGCCGGCCCTTGTGTGGCGTAGACGGTCAGCTGCCGTGGGAACCTGGTGTAGATAACAGCAACCACGTCAATGACATACAGCACGGTATCTGTGACATGATCAGCAAAGTCATGTGATGTGACCAAGAATATGAAACTGAATTTTTCCAAATCAGTAAAACAAAACGTTACCTACTGTTTGCAAAAGATAATACTTTTTTCTACATTTTCACAAGCTGCCTTAGGTGTTGTTTTGAGTGTACCATTGAAAACAGTTGCACAAGTCACACCTTTAAAAACCACAGCATCTCAACCTCCTTTGTAATTCTCATTTGCAACCACACATGTTCAGCAGAAATAGTGTACAATTAAATGAACATCCATTTCCCAGTTCCCACATACTGCAATTCTTAAATATATAACTTTCCTTCCAGATCTTTTTTTTTTTCTTTTTTGACACTGTTTTTGTGGTTGTAGTGGTGTGTGTGTATGTGATTCCCTTTCTGCTCATGTAATGTGTCATCAACAAATCATTATAGCAGTAATAAAATGCAAATAACCTTTTTTACATATATGAATGACATTATAAAACATACAAAAAATATTTATTAAGAAGATTCCCACCACTATAATTATCTATCATTACTAGACCTAGAGTGACAGCACTAATGAAGGTGCATGCGTCTTTGTTACACCTCTTGAGTTTAAATTATATGGGCTTTGGTGTAGCTGCAGCAGACTGTGGTGGTGCATGTGGCTGTTTCCCGTCATTTCACACAGCCGCACCTTCCACAGTGGGGCTTGCGCTTGGCCTCCTGTTCTCTATATCTAGGTTGACCAAGTATGCCACCAAGCACCCACCAAACACCCACTGGGACAGGGCTTCCCTCTGGCCGAGCCCCACAACCCTCTGGCTGACCAAGAGCTAGAGACTTGGTGTGAGGTGATGGAGAACCCAACCTCATTTCTACCATGTTTGTGGAGTGCAAAACACACTGTGGAGGAGCACCTGATACATGAATGTATTCTGTTTGCAGGGCCCAGTGTGTGAGAGGAGCGTGAGTCAGAGAACTTTATGGGCTGCGAAATGCTAGACTCACCGCAGGTGGGAGCTCCTTTGTTGACCCTATTAAATTCAACAGAATGCAGATTCTGACCACTCTGACTCTGCACATGTAATAATGCTTCTGGCTGCAAAAAACAGATATAATATAACATAAGAATACACACTGGAGGTCTGCATCTGCAGCAGGCTGACACTGTTGATGTAAATGTTTTGTGGTTTGTGGGGGGGGGCTGCAGGGTCTTCTGGGAAGTCCCCATGTTCAAAAATGCTACTGAACTCATGGGTTTTTGAAGGTTACTAAAATCAACACACTGTACCACCAAAGTAGAAAAAATGTTGCTGACCCAGTTAAGTTTTACTTTGAAAAATCCCCCTGTTAATTCAAGCAAACCTCATTTAAGCAACATGAAAATGGAGCTCTTTGTAAAAGTCATTCTCCTCTAACTTTGTCTTTTGGTCGTTGCGGCTGGGCTTCCAATTCCAGTGACTTTGTGGTAAGAGAAGCAGATGCTACTGAAGTCCATTATGTTGTCCAGTAAAATGCCACACTTACGTGGCCTGGTTTAAGGGCCCTGGTTAAAAACATAAAACCAGGCCTGGCTTTTAAGGTTGGTGCAAAGGAAAACCACCACTTCGTGACAATGAATATTTTACCTTGCTACCGGCAGTCCAGCAGCATTTAGTAACCACAGGCAGTGTTAAGTGTTCCTGGCTAGAGGTGAAGGGGCACTTAACAAATGATAATGCCTACTATATCTCAGTGCTTTGAGCTCCACTACAGTTTGAAAGCATGATGCTTGGAGACAGACCACTCCAGGCCTACCACTGACCTGCCCGCTAACCACACTCTCCCAGCCTCACCTCCCAACACACCTCCACTTCCTGCTGGATAAGAGACTCCTCCCCACCATTGTAGGCACGCCCCATATAATAGGTTCACTTGCCTCCTAGATTTTTTGGCTGTCCACATCAACAACTTCAGTTCACTCTCTCAGTTGGAGTGATTGACAGCTGAGGAGATGAGGATTTTGGTGGACAGTGACCAATGACGCTCTTAGGCCAGTGCAATCAAAATGTTTGTATATTTCAAGATGAGAAACACTTAATTATGAGAAAAAGACACCCTGTAGGTTTTTTTTTTTTTTAATTAAGGCTGGTTTTAGCATAAGCATTGTAATCTACAATTGCAATGCTTGCAAATGTTTTATTCAAGCAAACAAGTGCATTGCTGTCACAGATGCAAGATGCATTACTCTGATATTATACCAAAAAGAAATAACATGCACATTTAGACAAATTACAAATTTGTTTTTTCACTGTAGTAACAATATTTTGAGTGGTTGCAGTGATAAAAGAAGAGGATGTCACATATTCCCTCTGGTTATGTGGTTTACACCATAGAGCGTGTATATGAATGGATATAGCTAATGTGCTAGCTGCCTCGTGCCTAATATGAAGTGCTGCAGGAGGCTCTTCTGGCTCCTTCTGACTCTGGCTCCAATTGACTTACATTAGGATCTTGTTGCCCCTCTCTCTGTAACTGGTACTGTGACCCTCGTCTGTTTGGTCTTAAAATGTTTGTATTAATGCGCTCTACATGATCCTGAATTTTTTTTCTCTATTTTGTCTGTCAAAAAATCCTATTTATAACATAGAGTCTGGCTCCAGATTCACTTCTGTAACCGTTAGCATTGTGAGCCTCATTTGAGCGGCGCTGAACGCTATGGGTGACGTCACACTCACTTAGTCCACTTCTTTTATACAGTCTATGGTTTACACTTAAGACCTTTATTTATTTACTTTATTTTACTTTGTTTACTTTATTACTATTATGTATTTATTTATTTATTGGACTTTTCCATAACTAATTGTGAATTTTACCCAAATTAAAATAGTATTTGTATGTAGATAAGAGAGTAAAGTATAAGAAAAAATTGTACTCAGCTTGTAAAGCAAAATTAACTATATTATGCTGATAGGTGGATTATTTTCTTGGCTCTGTCAGAAGGAGGAAAAGTGAGTGTGTAAACTAGAAAGCATATAGTTGTGTGTGTGGTCTTCCTGAACAGCGTCTTGTGTTTAGCACTGGCCAACATGTTTTAAAGTATTACGAGTGCATTAGCACCACGGGTCACGCCTTTGCTTGGGTAACCTCTGACCTCAGCCCATGCAGCAGTGAGCTCATGTTGTGGGTCAGGGGCAGCCGGAGGAGTCACTCCAGGGAAGTTGAGCAGGCAGGCCGAGCCAGAGGCACAGTAATGATGTCCTTATGGATGTTTAATGCTATTAGACTTCACACAAGGGCACGCTGAATTATTCAGGAGGCTAAAACTGTGATCACTCATAGTAACATCTGTAGAGTTGATCTAACAAGTGTAGAGTGTCACTTTGCTGAAAACGCAGGTTGTAATTGCAAAATGAGCAATGTTTGAAGACATAACATTCTTAAATTACTACATTGTGTTGCTTGCACCAAAGCCAAAGTCAGCTAGAAAGCTTATCTAGGTGTTATTTTTGCTTCTGTTGCCTTCATCAGCATCTGTTTCATGAAGTTTTGGCACAAGATTTTGTGCTCATGTTTTTCAGCTTAGTTATCACTTCGATCAGTATTTCACAAAACAGCTAAATTATTACAACAAGAACTTGACATATCACAACCTTATACTCCCACATTTGTAGGTCTGAACTGAACTGTGTGCTCAAAGTGACCATGCCATCTAGTGGTCCACTACTAACCCTATATATCCACACTATACTAGACAACCTTTTAAATGCATTATTATTACTGATGTATAATGCTCTCCTTTATTGGTTTAGGTTTGAAACTTTAATGACACAAAGAGTATATTTCACTGTTGTGTGCATTGCCTAACAGCCTAAAAGTGTACCTTGTGACGATTGTGCTTGATATACAATGAAATGCAAATGTGTTTAACATTTTACATTATTGCAACCATGAACATTTTATATGTCTCAAAACAAATACATGTGTTTGACTCATTGACATTTTTCAAAAGTAAAAAGCATTAGTAGTGATGAGCTTTCATGGAAAAGCCTTTAGTGCATTTGGTTTCTATAAAGGCTCCTTTGACTGTAACATAAGTGTTGTATTTTCTCCTTACTGTAGCGCCTGACGCCTGTGTAAATGCAACACTAACTGGTTAGTAGCAGCAAGCAAATGTGTGGTTTTCTGTGTATAACACTAAAGGCCTGATTGGACATGTCAGTGATGGCTGATGGGGGGTCCCCAGCGCATCTCTGGACCCCCCCCTTTATCTGCTGCTCACTCTATTGGGCTTTGCCTTCAGCCTTTAGGGGCCTGCTGCAGTTTTCACTGCAGACCCAGGGGTCAGATGGAAAACATACAGTCATAAACAGCATCTATTATTCATGCCTTACAGCTCGGATCCACTCTGTACACAGCGGCTACAACAGCTGTCCAGCCACTCCGCTCATAGACGGGATGGCCCAACACAAACGTGTTTTGAAGTACATCCAAGTTAATATATGGCTGCTTTAACTCACTGGAGCTATTGTTGTGAACTTACGGAGGTAAACACATCTGCGAGGCATCTGTCACTTGTACACAGACATGAAAAAAAACTTCTGATAAAAGTGAGGATAGCCCGCTGTGATCATGCTGTTTGTTTTGTTGGCCTTTTCTAATTACTGATTCAAAACACTGTGCTCAAAATGAGTCATTTGAGTATTATGAAGTTCTGTGTTGATGCCTAACAGGGGCAATTAGGAGTTTTCTGCTCCGCGATGGTGTCATTTGACAGCAGTTCTGTGTGAGAGAGTGGCCCTGCTTGGCCCAGAGCTGACAGTGTGTTAGTGTACTAATCCATTAGAGTCCCCAAAGGCCCTGTGATTACACATACTGCTAATACACATTGGTGCTTTTCTTTGGAGACTGAGGCTGATGCTATCACGGGCAGCATGGGTGGTTCTGGAACATGGGGCTTTTATGTGCGACTGTTGGTGGTGGATGGGGGCATAGCATTTTGCTGTTGTTTGGCTGTTTTTGAGGTCTGGTAGTTCATAATGCTGCCATTTAGGTCAAAAATTAGGCTCATGTGCATCTCCTCTTTTTTTCCATATCTTCGCCTGACCTCAATACAACCCTGAATTAATTGAACTGTACACGATCACTGCTGGAGACATATATGCTGCATAAGAACCAGGCATAATTACCCCCTTTGCCCCTAGGCACCACGAATCTAAAAAAACAAACAAAAAAACAACAACCCAGTTTCAGTGAAGGGTTAGGGTTAGATTGAAATTAAAGGGTTAGGTGAAATGAGAGCATCATTCTGGCTCAAGCAAGCTTGATTTATTGGTTAAATGCAGATATCTGAAACAGGAGAATCTCGAGTGCCTTGTATGTCATTTGACTGTCGGTCCAACTCATCATGTGATTTCATTTAACATAGCCACTCAACTGATTATTTCTTTCGTGATGATTTTAACCTTCAGTTGTGGGTCAGTGACTACAGAAGAGACACATAACAAAAAGTTAGCATACGGACCAAACTCTTGGAATCTTTATTTTGGTCTAAAAAAGCATGCATATACAATGACAAATTTGTGCTGTACAAACATCACTAAAACACTACACATTCACATCCTTCCTGATGATAAAAATATAATTTGCCACACTGAGTGATTCTCAGTGGTGCTGCACATGGAAACACAGTGTGGCTGTTAGTGGCTGCTGCCGAGCCACTGCAGGAGGAGGGGGCCAGGACCGCCGCATGAAGCAGGACCACCCAGGGTGGCGTCAGCCGCTTGGCAGAGCTTCAGGGAGCCGCCTGGCAGCTTGTGCCCAGTCCTCTGAGGTCCTGCCAGAGCGGAGACACTCTCTGCTCAGCCACAGGCCTCTTCAAACTTCCTTGCAGATTGCAGAACAGTGAACCCCTGCTGATAGGCAGTATGCTAAGGGGTTAGGGTTATTCCAGTGTGTTGCTTAGGGTAGGCAGTAGCAGACAGAACAGAGCAGGATGATAAGCTCACGTAGAAGCAAGATAAACCCATTACATTATACTGTTTAGTAATGAGTGCTTCGTGTCTGTAACTTGTGAATAAGTAGGTTAACCTGTTCCTCTCCGTTGCCCCATAAGTGGTCAATTCGTCCACAAAACAAAGACACTCCTATCCCATTTATCTTCTCCAATGGGGCTAGTCATTTCATCCCAGCACTTACAGCTCTAAACTCTTTGCAAATTGTATTAGTATTTAGCTACTCTCAGCAGTTTATGGTGTTGCTGCCAAAGTATCGTTTATCACCCTGTAATTCACTTTTGCAGATAAATTCACTTTAGCAGGTCTGCTGGGTCTGTCTGCTGCAGAGGATGTCAGCTGAGAACAGATGTTATTTCATTACCCAACACCTTTAGCAATGTTGAGTAAAATCCCACATTTAGTTTCACAGAACGATTCAAGACTACAAACAAACACTGCACAAAGCATGTGAAGGTAAGGTTTCACAATGTTCTCTATTCAGTGATGAACGAGCATTAACATGTCAAATGTGCTATTTTCATCTCTTCATCATAGAAGAGCAGTTTCATAATTGTTTGCCACATGCCCTTCCTCTTACTTTCTGCTGTTGGCACTGGGCATGAGTTGGGTATCCGTTAGGCACATGGTTTCAACAATAACCTACAAAATAAACACAGAACTATTAATATTTATGTATTAAATCTTTACACGCCATTCATGTTTTATCCTCTCACGGCTCAGGTAGTCCCTCCCTCCTGGGTTGGCATGAACCTCTTGGTCCTGCATCTTGTTTGAGTTGAATGGAGCTCAGGCAGGGCAGGGCAGGTGTTTGGCTGATCTGTAGAGCCTATTTCCTCTGACCGTTTATCACTGTCAGAGGTATAGCTCAAATCCAACTAAACTTGAAGGCGGCTCTCTTAAAGATTAACAGATCCTCCTGGTGTTTCAGCCACACTCATACATGGCAGCCTACACACCTCCCCACCACCCGCTCCAGTGCACATCTTTCACTGCTGCTTGATTTGTGCTCCTTTGTTGCCTCACAGTTGCCCCACAATGTTCCTAGTAGTGTGACTGGTGGTGTCCCCGGTCGGTCAGTGCAGATGAATCAGCCCCATTGCTCCCCTTTACCCCCCTCACCTCCCACTAGCATGATACATTTGCAATTAATTTATTTTGCCTGGGCTTCCTCTAACTGTGCCTCTATATCCCCTTGATCCAGAGCGAGCCAGTCTGGAAATGATTTTGACGCTTTAGTTGTAGCGTGCATGCTGCCTGTTGGGGACATTTTGCACTCCTTGACTTTTTATTACAAGGGAAATCATTTAATAGGTTGTGAGGGGAATTGTTAAACAGAAATGAGGAAATTATTTGAGTGCTGTCTGAAGATTTATCACTTTTCTTATTCTTTATAATGAATGATAATCACACTGCTGAATACATACAGTGTGATGTTGTTTGTACATCAAAGTTGTTTGTAAAATGTGTTAGAGGCGTGACATTGAGGTTTTGTTTTACACGAGCCCTCCACCCTGACACCTCTCCACACCCTTATTGTCATCTTCAAGTATCTCTGTTCTCATGTCCACCGACTGCATGACCCGGACATGCACAGTAAACTAAAATTGTTAGTATTCGCCAACACATTATCACATCTTTTTAGTGTGAATAAATGTGCAAATTTAACACCCTTTGAGAGAAATATCGACAGAGCCGTTGTTTTTTTTCTTTGAAACACATTGATTTAAAAGAAAATTATCTCAAGTTTAACAACAATTTTCAGTAATTAATTTCAGTTTATTAGGTCGTGCATGAATGCAAGAAGTTTTATCTTATGATAACTGAATTGAAAAAAGTGCTTTATTTATTTATTAGTGTTAGATTAAGTCAAAAACATTCTCACCTTTATTTATAGCATTTTTAGCAATGACGTTAGTGCTCTGGTCTGGCTCAGATATGTGTAGTCAACTATTCTGCTAAGGTGTGAGCTGTGGCTTTCATTTGCACTTCTAATCTCTAATTTACGCCCAGCCGCTTAACCTCAGTAGTAATCTGCCCTCTGGTGAAAGTTATAATTATGCTCCCAGGCAGCATGTCATGACGTCAGCCTTAGATGGTTCATAGCTATTAAATGTGCAGTGAAAATATTTATTAGAGAAATAATTAATAGAGGTTAAACGCCAAATGATTTATTCGCCATGAGACAGCGAGGCCACAATTGAAATCTCTCCACCACAGAATATGACAATTCTATTTTACAGTCAATTATGTGGCTACTGGTCCAACAGTTGGTTATAACACCACCACTTTGGTCAATTTGTTATCTTACCCCCATATTTCAAGTGCATAAGTGTTTATGTCCCATCCCACAGTCCCATAGCCCATTGGTTGGCTAGCGGTTTTGAGGGAGAGTGGGGGAGGGGTCCCTTTACCCAAGTACAAAGTTGGCTAATTGCCCCCCAATACCACACAACACACACATACGATGTAGAGCCACAGTGTGTTGTTCTGCTGGAGGGGAGGAGGGAAGGATTAATCCTAATTGCGGTGTGTGGGAGCGGGAGAGAGGCCAGGATTAGAGAGGGCTTCTCCTTGATCCACATAGATGCTGATGGTAATGCAGAGGCCCATCCCCTGGCAGCTGCTGTTGTTATAGACATATACATCATACAAGCCCCTCCCATACACACGCACTCAGCACCATAAGTACAGGTTATGTTCCTGGTAATTCACTCCTCCCGAGAGCGTGCGTGTGTGTATGTGGCCAGGGCCCTGCGTCAGGCCTTCTCCAACACTGTTTATGTCTGCTCATATGTACGCACACTGCACCTCAGCTGACACTCATCAGCCTCACTGGGCTTAACTATCAACACTAGGACTGAATGAGTATTTAGCTCACAAAAATTAATTTGCTGTGAAACCTGTAGATATTTGGCTGTTTAGATTATCTATGAAAATAAACACAAGGGTAAATGGAAATGTCAGTGTGTCCATCTTTGTTTCATAGTAACCTCACATTTAAAACATGAACCAAGCAGGAGAACATAACAGACATGACAGACACAGCCACAGTGTTTAGACAAATGAAAGGAAAAAGCTAAATGTCTTCTATTAGGCTGTTTCAGTTACATCCCATTTAAAACAATAATTCATTTAATGTTTGGTAGTCAAAATAAAATTCAAAATGAGTGTTTTAACACTTACAACTTGTATCTCCTCTCTATTTTGTTAAAAACAAATAAAATGTTTGCAGTAATTGCCTTCATTCATAAAAGCAGGCCCATTTGTGTAAGGTAAACCTTTTAGCCTGGTCAGACCATTACACGGCCGCTTTGTGAAAAGCCACAGGCCTGCCCTCCTCCCTTAACAAAATCATGTCAAAAAGCAATTAATATCTTAATACCTCCATCAGTGCCGACCGCCAAGCCGCCGAAAGGCCGCTCTCTGTTTTTCCACCCGGTGTCGGCCTTGGCCTGCCCCGTGGTTTGCTCAGTTTCATTTCCCTGTGCCCCGTGGTCAGCTGTGGTTTTCAAGGGGCACGGGGTAGGACATTGTGGGCAGAAGGTCCTCCACTCCCCTCCAGCATTAAGTACTCCTTTCCAGGTCTGAGCCTGGCCTCTGCTAATGCAGTGGCCCAAACCTGAGCCTCTCATGCACTCTGCTGTTAGCATCCATTAAGGGCCAGCTCCAGGCCAGCACTAACATGTTGCTTTGTTCTCATCCAGATCTGGGACAGTTGTGAAATGATTAATGATATTCTCAAACCACACAACTTATTCTGACGTGTACATTTGTTTGTCTGAGCAGTTTTATGAGCTTAAGTTACACCCTTGTATCTACAGGAATTATTAACCACACAAATTCCTGTCTTATCACTCCAGATTAAAGTGTCTTCAGTAGTCTTAAACATGCATGCACTCTACTCTACCTGGTCCCAGATTTTATGTAGTTTATGGCTCTTCAAAGAAAAGAAAAAGATGGGTTTTGACTTTAGCCCAGTGGTTCTGCAATATTTGGTTTCTCTACATTTTCATTCATTTCTCTTGGCAGCTGCTGTCTGTGAGTGGTGGAAGGTCTTGGCAGAAGTTGCGATAAAAGCTCATGATTAAAGAGTCTAAAATAAGGACTGTATATAACTCATGTATCCATTAACCACCAAAAGAGAAACAGAAAGAAGAAAAAACATGTTTTTTTTCCTCCCTCCTTTTTCTGGCAAGTGAGTCCGTATCATAAATATATAATGTATTTTCTGCCTGTGCCTTTTTGCTGTCTTTGTTTAAATCTCCCTTGCGTAATATGGACCTTCCTTTTTGGAAATGCTAAATGTGTCTCGTGTGGTTATGACATTTGTGATGCATGTATATATGATCAGTATGACTGGAACGTGTCCTTTGTATGTCCACACTTTGACTGTCAGGGTCATCTGATCCAGCCTGCGGGCCACACACTTGGAGTAGCTGGGTGGTACTGCCAGAGAGTACACTGTCGTGGTTTGGCCCTGATCCGTTCCCTGGCCGAAACAGCCTGTATGTGGACTTTACACTCTGGACTCTCAAATGGGCAAAATGAGTTACCTTCACACTGCAGCTAAATAGCAGCTATCCAAACACATACATTAGCTCACATTAATGACTTTACATTGGAGCGGTTTTCTGCGGCGGTCGTCTTGATATTCTGAGAGGCTGTAGTGGTCTTCAGAGTAGTGGTGGTCTTAAGAGTGGAAACGCTTCTGTGGTTTAGGTCTTTTAAGGCTGGTCGGGAGACATGGTGCTGTTGGACTGGGCTGAACTTTAGGAAGTGGATTCTGAAATGTGTAGCACAAGAATGATTGCCTGGATTTGGACAGTGTAAGTGGCTATAAACTATCGGGTTACAAGTGATTTGGCTGTAGTGTGCACATTGTCTTTTTTATAAAGACAGGTTTTATGATTATGGGATTTGAACTGTGCATCTGCCTTCGGCTCCAAGCTTATCCACAACTTAGATTTATCTGCGAAGGGATCAGACAATAGACCAGTTGAACAGCGCGATTAGTGATTGTTAAAGGTTGTTACGATCCTCTCTGCCCAGGCTGAGTGAGGCCTATTGTAGAAAAGATTGATTTACTATTTATCCCTCTGACAGCGCAGATAGGGAAGAGTCATAATTCTGTGCACTGGGGAGATTAAATTCCTGTATCGCTGTCAGCTACATTAACTGACTTCCTGGATCTCAATTCAATTAGCGCAGCAGCATTCTCTAGCATTAATAAATCAATAGTGATGGCCTGCTGATAGGCATGCTGCATGCAGCCTGTCGAAGATGCTGTGTGCGCACATACATACACACAGCTCCTCCGTCCGACTGTCTCTGTGCTCTTCATTACTGTTCATTAATGATTCCCAGCCCTGCAGTAGTCAGTAGATTCAGCTAGCAAGTTGGCTATGTTTAACTACACTTTGCTGAAACATAAATCTATTGTAAACACACTCACTTGGTTTAACATCTGAAAATTGGAAACGCCCATTATTGCTGATCAGTGGAGTGTTTAAGAGGTGCTGTCCTCTTCGCTTACTGCCTCAACACAAATCCAAACGATCTGAAGAATTGACATGAGCCATTGTTTTCCAGTTCTTAAACCTCCACAGCTGTTTGGAAACCATTGTGACAGACAGTGGAGAAACAGAACCAGACTCCGGTGCCACTGAAAGGCAGGAGAAAGACATGACATTGTAGTTGAACTTTCACATGATTTTCATGAATCAAAAACACAAAAAACATCTTTCTAAAATACAATTTTTAAGTTTTGCTTTTTTGTGTGTGTGTATTTTTTTTTCTTTTCTTTTTTAATATTCTAGTTTCTGTTTTTTACTTGTGTGTGACTTGGGAGAAAAACGCTGAATACATGTTTTTTATGGAGATGGTAACTTTAGCCTTTATGCTACATGTTATCTTACCCCAGTCATTTGTTAAACTAACCTGTTTATCTAATGCATCTCTTTCTGTCTTTGTCCAATTTGAGACTGCTCTTTAGCACTAGTTAAGTTTCTCAGAAGCTCATTATGCCTTGATTACACAAACTCTGCGTCACTGGTGTTTGAATAGCCAGAGGTTAATTGGGCCCGTCAGCCTGATGGGACAGTTGATAAGGGCATTGATTGGATCTGCGGCTGTGCTTCTAACAGAGCCGGGAAGGATTTCATTGAGACCAAGATATGGAGCGAAGCATTCATTTCAGCAATCAGTCTTTATCCTGTCTTCTACTTTTATTTCCCTATTTGGTCAAACTCTTCCCAGAAGTCTTTCAATATGGATTACATTGCGCCATACGTCTAGTGGTAATTCAAGGTGAAATAAAACTCTTCTAATCCCATCGGCCACTAAAGGAGGAGAGGAAGACATGAAGCTAGACATGATCAGATGCACAGGCCTTTTGCTTTGATGCGCATATCAGCCAGTTTCTACCTCTGATTTGGAAATAACGGTCCACTGAACAAGTCGCTGTCTGCTCTTTCTGGATGCAAAAATCATAGCCCTTCATTATCTAGAGTCAGGCAATTTTGGGGAACTTAATACTGTCTCGAAACTCGGGTCTGATCAAACCCCTCACTCACACAGGCAACAGGAGTTAAGGAGAAGCACGCCCGCCACTCAGTTCATCTCCCATCAAAGGCATATGGTGCAAATTTGATCAAAAGTACCGGGAGGAGGAGGGATTTCAGGGGGGCATTCACGTCGCTGATGTGAAAAATAAGGACGGGCTGTAAAAAAGCAAATCAAACCGTGCTCCGGTATCTGGGAGTGATTAACGACAAAGAAGAACCAGCTGCCGCATCTCAATCTCCCCAACGCACTGGCAACCCACTGGACCGAAAAGAGAAGAGAGACAAGTGTTCAGACAAGGTTCACTTTGGAATTGGGCAATATAAGATGTACTGAAATTGTTTTTGAAGGCATGCAAAATCATCAAAAAAAATATCAAAAAGCAGCAAAACGCTGATAAATATACAAGGAACAGAAACTTATTGTACTATATTCCAAAAATGGGTGATAGTTACTTGGATTTTTTGTGTCATGCAACTTCAACCAAGACATTAACAAGCTCAAGCATTTTGTTGGATGGCAATGTGTGTTTTTTTCAGGTAATAGGTTAAAATGAGAGCTCTGTGGGCTGTCTGTATTGAATTATAAAGGAATTTTATTGTCCATGAAACAGGAAGTAATGCTGCAGTGCTGTTAGCATGCCAGTTGTTGTGAGCAGTGGCTTGAACTCTGGTCTGAACTCCTCCCAGTGAGTAATTAGCATGCTGTTAAAGTGTTAGGATAGAGTGGAATACGTTTGGACCGCTGGAAGCGGTGAATGAATTTCTGTTTCCACATTCTGAAAACAGTAAAAGTCGTGTACAGAACCTCTAAAGGTGCATTGTGTAACTTCTGTTGGAGGTTCCGTCAATTTTTTTTATTTTTTTCCATGGAGATGTTATTGGTTTGTCTGGAATGTTTCACAGTTTGGTTTTAAACCTTTCTATCCTCATGGAGACCAAACCAGACCAAGCTACAGGTCAGATCTGTGGAGCGGCAACCCCTTAGTGAGTCAGAATACATGTTTTTCAGTAAAACCACCTGTAATTGAATAAATGTAAAGTAGAACTGTTTAATGTCATACTGTGGAACATTCCAGACAGAGCAATGGCATCTCCGTAGAAACAAGCAGCCAAAACATTACATAGTGGATCTTTAAGTTCAGATAACTAAATAAAAAAAAAAATTACTAACTATAAAGATGCAGAATGGTGAGCCAAAGTCAGAGTCGAGTCAGGTGAAGAGGTCAGTGAGAGGGAGAGAGCAAAAAGGCAGCAGCACTGATTCACCTCCTCTGGGACGTCAAATGGAAGAGTCCCAGTGTGTCCTTAAATATTCATGTGCGCTGTGAGGAGCAAGCCTGTCTAAATGCTCACTAGTGGCCCTATGAGACTAAGCCCCTTAAATTACAGCCTGTCGTCAAATAGTCTTTGTTTTATTGGCAGGACAAAGTGTGCAAATGACAACTATAGATTTCATTATCGTTTACCTATGCTTTTGTATTATTCACACACATAATAATGCAACAAAAATGTATTTACAGGTTTCTCAAAGTCACCCACCCTACAATAATGATAAGAAGAATACAAAGCCATAGTATGCAAAATAACACATACAGTTAAAATATAATTAAAAAATATGATTTTTTTTATAATGAAATTGAACATTTAACAATTAATTGCTCCAGTGCTATATGATAATACTCATATGAGAATATTGGGCAAAACAATATATAGTTAAAATGAACTATAAAAGCTATAATATATATAATAGCTAACTATACATTTTTTATTAAACGTTCCTTTGAGATTATAGTCCAATATTTATTTTATTTTATTTTTAGACCAATTCAAGATTTTCATATATATAAAGAAGTAAGATGTAAGCTTTAGCAGTATACTATATTTACTGTAGCCTATTGTCAAAAGATTTAATGCATGTTACTGTTGGCCTCTGAACTTTCCCTAAATTGTCAGCTCTTATGACATAATTGAGATGTTCTTGAGTGGACAGCTTTGGCTTAGCAGGACAACCCATCACCTGCCAACTTACCAAGACCATAAAAAGCCCCTTTGTCCTCCACAAGGGACAAACTGTAGGGGAGCTGTGGATTTGTTTTCATCATTATCACTATGAATCATTTAAACTGCTCAGAGTTTTTACTATTCCTTTTTATTTTTGTACAATCACAATGCAAATGTACACATTGATAACCTGTGTGTAACCTAATCGTTGATCACCAATACAATTTACCCTCTTTCTCTACTCTAAAGTCATGGTCAGGTCAAAGGTGAGGGTCAAGTTCTCTGCGGGCTGTCCCAGCTGTAGGGGCTCAGCAGAAGGACCTCTGTCATGCTCCGTCTGTTTGTGCTGTTTTTAAATTGACCTGTGCTTTTGTGGTACAGTCAGGGCCCATATTGTGAATAGTGGCACCTTATGATCTTTGTGGTCACAGTATCCGTGTTGTTGATATAAAAAGGATGACTTTAATGTGTTCACAGACATGGGTCAATAGATGAGCCTATTGATCAGTAATGTCCAATAAAATCAGACATGTACCATTCACTTACATTTGCCATAAGGATGTAAAGGTATATAAATCTCAATTAATGACATTTTAAGTCATAAAGGTCCTATATTCCACAAAACTGACTCTTATGAGTCTACATTTCCAAAACTCAAAATGCTCTGTTCCACCTTGTGAGGTCATGAGGCAGTAGTTTTAAAGTTAACATACACTTTTTACGTTTAGTTCCTAGGAGATTAGCAATTCCAGATCTGAAAGCATCCAAATGATTCTAGCGAAGGTGTATGGAGTTTAAAAACACAGTGGAGCCCTTTCTGCATTACCACATGACTTCACAAGGTGGAGTATTTTCCATTTGAGAGAAGAACAGAACAGTCTAAATATGCATCTTCTGTGTGTTAAACATCTATGAATGAAGCCAAATGCAACTTCAGATTTCTTTGATGAGGAAACAACAACGTAGCATAGATAAGAAAAAGCGCAATTTTTAAAGTAATTTCATGTTGGCTGTAGTTAAATAGAGTATCATAGTTCATGTAGTCCCCTCTACTAATTCATCATGCATCTGTAACAAAACAAATGTTAGGTTAAGAAATCTTCCTTTTGTGATTATTATTTTGAGCCTTTTGATACTGGAAAATCATAGCCTCATGCTTATTACTTGTTTTTCTACATTTACCATGTGTAATCTGTTTGCTCTCCTGTTTCTGGACAAAGTGTGAGGTATTGTAATGAATACTGTGAAAATGTTATCCACACCACTACATTTAAAAAAAATCAACCTTAACTTGGACATTAAGACACAAGTCTGTTCTTCACCCAGCTCGGTTCCTTCTTGTACCTGTGGTGAACTCAGACAATCCATCAAACCTTCTAAACCTCTCCGTAATGTGATATATGGTCAAGCCCGAAAAGTTTGACAATCTCCCTGCCTTATGCGAGTTTCAGTCATTTTTCTTCCCCCAGCGCCAGTTCGTATGGATGTGTTCAATCAGACGTCTTTTCCCCTAAAACATGCTCTTTCACAGCGACTGAGTAAACCTTTATGTAACCACCAGTGGAGTGGGAAGTTGGTTTGATGGAGAGCCCCTCTTGATTTGTTTGTGGCTCCGAAAGAGGCTTACGACACGCAAGCTGCCCCTGTTCAGCTCTGATAAATGGCTCTGTTGAGAGGGAGGATGGGGGAGAAGTGTGTCTGAGATCTTGCCAAAACTTTGAGGTTTTTCACAGCTTAACTATATTAAAAGACAATCCCAACAGACCCATAGACACACACATTGATACAACATGCATATTCTAGTATTCCATTCTAAGACTATGTTTATAAGATATTGTTATTGGGATGAACAACATGGGTGGCATTCTTTGAAATATTGACATAAAACAGCTCTTATGGAAGATTTTCTGATTTGGAGCAAAGGAAAAGATAGCTTTGCCTTGTATTACATTTCTCATAATTTACTATGGTTTACTTTTATTGCCCAAAATTCTTCAGTCGCAGCGTCTATCCAGCTCTACTTTAAGGCCCAAAAAAGCCTCCCTTCTTCATCTTTATCCATAGTAGTAAGATTGATGTGTTTTGCTATTTAAATGTAATGTCTTTTTTTAATATGTCTTTTTTATTGTGTGTTTAAACTTGTTTTAATTTTGTAACAGTAACTCCTGATTTAAAGGTGCCTTCTTGTTTTCTCCTTATGCATTAGGTTGCTAGTGCCTCCTGAATGTGCATGGACCCCCTACTGTACACATGGCTGTCCCTTTGTCTTATGAATATTATGTATAATACATATTCCTGTAACACTGACCACGGGCATGCCACAGAAAGTGGAGCAGAGCGGTCGTGCAGTTGTCCTAACAGCTTTCCGCAGTCCTGCCACAACACTCGCAGGGCTCATGTCAAGTCCTGGGCAGAGAGAGTGCCATTGGAACACACACGTTTGCTCTGGCTGATGGTAAAACCACAGCAGTGGAGTCTGTGGCAGCCTTCATTTCCTTTAATATCCTGGCTAATGCACAGAGAGAAGCCAGGGCCCCAAAAAGACCCTGGATCCCAGCCAGACTCCCTAACCCACCACCACACCAGCCTTATGTAATGTTTTGATTTGCACAGTAGCCAGTGTTAGGGTGAAAGACGTAAATAGGCCTTAGATGTGGTTTCAGTGTGGAATAAAATGAGAGTATGTTGCCTGCACCACACAAGCTCACCTCACTGCCATTGAGGTTGTTTATATATAACTAAATGTGCTGGTTGAATCATGATTTTGTTTGGGAAACATTAGGAAAAAGGGGTGGATCTTAAGCTTTAGGTGGATTCCATTTCATTTTTTTATCATTGTGGGATAGGACACAATCATCAAGACTGCACTGCATTAGACTAATATAGACTAATTATAGACTTTCACATAATGTCCAATCTAATATATATATAAAGAGAGAGAGAGAGAGATAATAGATATATGTATGTGCGTGTGTATGTGCATGCGTGTGTATGTGCATGCGTGTGTGTGTGTGTGTGTGTGTGTGTGTGTGTGTGTGCGTGTGTGTGTGTGTGTGTGTGCGCGTGTGCGCGTGCGTGCGTGTGTTGCAAAGGATACGCCCATTACACTTTTGTACTATATTATCTAAAAGTGAAGCTATAATATATCATAACACAAAGTTTAAACTGCTTCCATAAAAGCACAGATATTATGGGTGGCGCATGGTGGGGTGCATGATAGCCACACAAATGAAGCTTGACTGTATGTGAAGGCCCACACTTCTGGATTCACAGCAGCTGGAGAAACCACATCTCCTCCCATACAGCGGAGTCAGGGCCCCGGCCAGACCCAAATAAGCATCATCTTCTCCCGACCACAAAAACAAAAGAAAGGCAGTGAGGCTTCAGAGGGTAGCCGTAAAGGGGGGGGCATGGGGGGTTTGGGGCTGTGGAACTGTGGAAGGAAACCGCATACGCATTATGAGCCAGAGACTATATGTGTTTCAGTTAAACTTCTACCCCTCTCATTCGGAAACCGTTATAGACTTGCTGACCCTTTCTTCCTGCAGTGGTTTGTGCACTCCTCGTGCCAAATCACACCTGTGAACTTCATGACAAGGGTGGACCCACTGTTCTACGCACACAGCCGGGGGTCATCGGTAGTTATTTTCAGTATTTTTGGTGTCCGAGTTGGCTCATCATATAGCAGGCATGGTTTAGTTTGGCTGTCACCAATTGGCTGAGTAGGCTCACCTGGGAGTTTCTTGTCTGACGTGTTGGGTTGTAGCAGCTGCTTCTGGCACTTTGATGAATGGCTAATGAAATAAGAGAGGGAATAGGAGAGGAAAGCTCACTCACTGCTGTCTCAAACCTGACAAATTCTGTGTTTTTTACCCCTTCTACAACTTCCTGTTGACTTTGGTCGTGCGACAGAGCTGCTTGTGGCCAGCTGCTGGTCTGACCTTGTCTGGTTTGTCTCACATGTGTGCTGCACTGCTGACTCTTGACTGCACACAGGAGCTGTGGCTAAATGGGGCCTAGCACATGCTTTTGTCATAGCAACCAAATGGTCATCTGTGCAGGATAAACTATACAGTAGCTATATTAAACTGGTCTGCACTACATTATGTTATTAGGAATTGGCACTATTATTATTACAAATAGCCTGAACTTTTAAGAAGCAACTTTTTTAGGTTCGGCACCTAGGCACTTGGCTGATGGTGTCTTGTTGTTTACATAGAGTTTTTTTATGCCATACTGTGGAACATTTTATAGGCAAAACAACTGCATATCCATGGAGATGAATTTAGTAAATGTAGTTATACATACATAGTGCACCTTTAAAACACATCGTAATGTACGATATAAGCGTGATATTGGCACATGTCATGAGAATGGCCATGAATGAATATACTATATTGTATCTAAGATAAATTTGAGAGGAAAGCTATGAGTCCTGTTCATGGTGGGTTGTGTCCTCTTTGTACGACATCAAGTTTCCCCAGATCTCTTCAGATCTGGAAGAGGATGAGACGAGAGAAGAGCAGGAACATCTGCAAAGAGCCTCCGTAATTATATCTGAAGATGTGGGGTAAGACAAAGCGGGTGTGTAGAGAGGAATAAAATAAAGAGGGGGCTGGACACAGAGTTTCTGACTGTGAAATGACTGCCAGATTTGGATTTGTGTGTCTTGAAAGGCCTGTCTCTGCTGCTGCATATGGGATGTGGGATGAGAGTTCTGGCAAATCAAAGGCCGACTGGATAAAGATCTCTGGAAGCTCCTGCTAGTAAACAGGATCATAAAAGTGGCGCGCAGGGTGGAGTGTCAGAGACTGACTTGAATATGTGCCCACCTCCACTCGAGCTCCTACAGGCGTGAGCTCCAGACTGCACAGGGCCAGGCACACTGCTGTCAGTGGTTTGGAGCTTCATCCTCCCATTAAGGGCTATCAGTCTCCTGAGTCCTCCTGCATCTTCAGTGGAATTTTCAACTTCTTTTCACTTCCTCTGTCATCTCAAATTTGCATGCCAACTTTTTTCCGGTTTAACATTGCCTTTCAATTTACTTCAGAAAATCAGTTGAAACAGTATTTCCAGATATACTCTTTAATTTTCTAAAATTATTAACCACTAGCTCCCTTAAATAAAACCTAATGACAGTTCCTTTTCCAGCTAACACGGCCAGCACTGTAGCACATGTAGCATTCATGGTAAATCCCGACTCAGCACATACCCTATGCTTTATTTCTGCACTTTTAGCTGCCAACGGTTGCTGCATACTGTGCATTTCTTCTACATGGAGGATTTAAGTGTTTGTGACATTGTGGCAAGAGGGTGGAGGTGTTGAGGCTAAACTATTTCATTTGAAAAAAAGAACATGAGCATTCCAGTGTAGGGGGCCTTCTACAGGTTGTTTAAAAAGCAATGTTGTGCACAGTAGGGGCTTCATGTTGTGTGGCATTTGTGTGGTTCACTGCGTGAAAGTTATACAGTATCACTAATGGCTTAGGAGAAAGCATAGAGAAGGAGATGTGCTAATACTAATTTAGTGAATGAGTCATTTAAAGCTGAACTGCACCAGGTCACTGTATCTACTTTGCTGCTCATAAAATGTAATATGTTAGACACACTCCCTTCAGCTAAGTGTGGTCCAGATACAAAACCCTCAGTGTGAAGGCAGACATAGCAGTGCCCTCCAGTGGTGCAGCCCTTCCTATGGGTCGTGTACAGAAATCCTTTTTGGCTGTAGTCATGGACTGGCTGACAAAGGCACACACAGCCGCTCCTAAAAAAGCCTCTTTCCACCACAGTCTGTGGAATGTTTATCAGTGGTGAGCACACTGCCCTGGAAGCATATGGTGTGGTTTCACTGCTTTGGGTGCACGAGAGGTGAACTTAAGTCCTATGATCGTTCAAGAATCAAGACCGCTAAAAAGTTTGCTTTTATATTTGAGATAGTTTACTTGACAAAACAGTAAGAAGTGAAAAAGCTGCAATAAATCTGTCAAGTCATTGTTGCTAATGGAGATATGGACAACTACGCTATAAATCATTAGGTCAAAGTTCATAATTAACATAATTAAAGGGAAGTGGGAAGGTAAGATCCCAAAGCATAATGGGAGACCATTTGTCTCATTATCTATCAGGCCACACCTGCTATAATTATAATCATTTGTAAATGAGACTTAGACACCCACAGTCTGGTATCTCTGTACACTGCTGTCTGTCAGAAACAGGTTGGACCACAACATTAACATATTTTTGTTACAATTTTAGAGATGGATTATACCCTTTAATTAAATTATCTAACTGTATATGTTTTGTATTTTCAAATTGTCATTTGAATACAGCTTGTAATGATTAAATGAACATGGATTAGACAAATGTTTTCACATAGTCTCTTTAATCTATACAAATGAATGTTTCCCCATACCTCATAAACTCATCATGTGGACATAGGTTCACATAGTTTGTCTATGACCTTCCTAATGATCCTCTCAACAACAGCTCTGTTAATTTCTCCTCTGGACAAATTAACAGGTTTTACACTTGTTAGGGGTCACTCGGCTGCTCTGGGCCTAATTTCATACACATGTTCACATCTTCTAAAGAGGTCAGCTCCCAGTTCACCACCCTCTAATGACTCCTGATTACAACTCGAAAATATTATATACAACTCTCTCTTTTGATAAAATATATTCAAGTTTGTTGGGCTAAATAATAATAAAACACCCACCATTTGAGAGCACAGACCTTCAAATTTAAAACTTATCTTCATAATAATTATTTGTTTTAGCATTGTTTGAATATTTGTTGTTGGTTGTTTAAATGTACATTATATAAATTCAATGCAAAAATGAAAATACAGTGAGTGATACAAAGTCATATTTAAAATAGTATTTTTTATTGAGCACTGATCTTTATACAATGTTTCAAATGTATTGATTTGCCTTAGATTCAACATACCAACAAAGTATATATACTGTACATTTTTAGGTGTATATGAGTAAAATCTTAGACTTTCTTTATAATTGTAGCTATTCTGTGCATATTTGATCAAACTAAATCCAATTGGTCAGTAAGTGTAAAATACATATTGCCACTATTAAATATTAAACCCAGTTGCACATAAATAATTAAAGGCATTATTCCTTATGCAATATTGGCTGGAGAATTGCCTGACCAAAAAGGGCTCATGCATTAGACTTCACTTGAGGTTAGAGACTGTGGCCACTATTCCCACCCACTTCTTTTTAGTGGGCTGATGGATGAACCCAGGAAGTTCGTAAAACAAGTTCTCCCCCGCCAGAACGCCATCGTCTTGGGCTGGGTACGGCGCAGTGCTGAGTGGATCTAAGTGCTTCTTCAACCACAGCTAAGTATGTTCTGTGGACCTGAAGAGAATACTGATGTGGCCAAGATGGGTCTAAATGATTGGCTTGGAGTAGAGAATATGTGTGTTCCTACATGTGTGAATAAAAGAGGACATGGAAGGATTTGACCGCATGGCACTGTAACAACCCCCATAAGTGTTTGGAGTGGTGTAAGCCCCACTACAAAAGTGTATCTAAAATGAGGATAAATACTAAAAACCACCAGAGGAATTTGTGGTGCCATTCATAGTGAATGTTTGAATTGATGTATATTATGCATTTGTACAGTTGTCCAGTGCATAGCACACAATAGTAGTTATGGGAGCTATTAAAGTTTCTCCCTGTTTACTAGAAGTTCTTTTCTACAGCTCCCTGAGGCATTAATCAATAAAGCTTAACTGTGCCCTATAATCATCTCATCACATAGGCTGGGCTGATGGTGACTGATTGACTTTCGCTGCCTGCACTATACTAATGCTTATGCAAGTGTTTGAATGATGCTTTATTACTTTATTATTTATTACTCAGATCATTTGGAAATGACTGCTCAATATTGAATGGTCTTTTCCTTAACTCACAGAGTGTGTTCAAGGAGGAAATGACAACTGAAAACAAGACGGCATTGTGTCTTATTTAATTATTTGACAGGTACAATGAAGATCTTAAAAAGAATGTTTGTGAG
>KN496933.1:7128-19402 GCA_000787155.1 Scartelaos histophorus | reverse complement strand
CCAGACACAAGGCATTCTGGGATGACATCATCTTTACATCCATTACCCCAATGAGCAGGAGAAAGGGGGAGAGGTCTGGGTAAAATCATTTGGCATGGACGCACAATCGCACACGCTCCCGTATCTTTTTAGATGACTTTTGGTTCCATTTAAGTTAAACCACTGTCCCACTACTGATGTTCTGTTCTTAAAAGAAGAAAAATATACTGATTGACTGTAAAAATGTGTTGTTATACTTACATGAATAGTTTATTTACAAGCATCAAGTTTATCTGCAGGTCTTTTTGTGACACAGATGCAAAGTACTTGAGGGAAATACATTTTAATGTGTGTACACAGGACGGCAGAGGCATAATTAGAGGTTCATCCACCAATCAAAAGGTCAGCGGTTTGAACCCAGACTAATAAATATCGTTGTTGTGTCCTTAACAAAACAAAATAAAAGGCCTACGTACGCATATAGTGTGAGGGAACTTGTAAAGCAACTTATAAAATGCAACCATTTCAGCACATGTTTAGACCTGTTCTGTTAAAGATACTGATGATTCAAAAATCAACACCCTGTCACGGGAATAACTGCAAAGTGACGCATTACACAATACTCACAATACAATGAAAGTGAAACTGCAATTTCAGTTGTCGTAATTACCAAATTGTAAAGACTGCAGTGATTCAGATGATAGAATTGTATCCATCAACAATAAAATATTCAGTCTATTTATAGAAGTAGCTTGTTGTATCTGTAATTCAGACCTCTGTTCTAAAATGCTTGGGATTCTTGTATTCCAGGGGTGGAAAAAATGCTCAGTTTTGTTACCTAAATAAAAGAGCAAAGTAAATTCTCACATAAAAATATTAAATTACCCATTTAAATGTACTTAATGCAGTCGCTCAAAGTGAAATGGACTGAAAATAAAACCTCAGTATTTTCAGCGGGTCTCAAACTATCATAAAAATACTTTAACTATTCAGTCCAGTTCAATTTAGTGGAGAAGAAAGTACAGATAACTGCTCTCAGACGGAAATATCCAGTTTAAAATGGGCTTAAAGGGGCACTGTGGAACTTTAACTTGCTTGTATCCATGGAGACTTTGTTGCTTTCCCTGAAATCCCTGAAATGTTCCACAGTATTTGGGTGTGCATTGCCCTGAGTCTGACGATACAATATGTATCCTGATCTGTCATGATTCGATATATCCTGATATATCCCGATACTAAAATATAGGACAATATATTGCGATTTATCGGTAATTCACTTCACTTCACTTCACTTTATTTATTTCTATAGCACATTTCATAAACAACAGTTTCCAAAGTGCTGCACAAATGCACACTAAAAGCAACAATAATAATATAATAAAATAAATACTCATTAAACAGATTAAAAAACATATTAGTCCTAAAACAATAAACCAGTAAAATCAAATAAGAGCAAAGCCATAAGATAGCAATAAATAAATAAAAACCCATAAAATACATAAAAAATAAATAAATAAAAGACACAGAGGAGCACACAACTCACGCGGTGTTAAAAGCCACAGAATAAAAGTGAGTCTTAAGACGAGACTTAAAACACTCGACTGTGGGGCTGTTCGGACATGGAGGAATTCCTTCTATTAATACAGTCACGAGAACAAAATTGTATGAAATATTTATAAAAATGTTTAAATCATCAGAACAATGAATATAATTAAAGATTTTTTGTGAAAAATATTATTTAAAAGATCAATTTGGATGCATTTTGAATTGATTTTGAGAATTGTACAATGAAGCATCACGATATATCACTGAACTGATTTTTTTCTTACACAGAATTGCATAAAAATAATCCACACTGACCTGTAACTTGGCCCAGAAGTCTCACCTGCCCGACTCCCTGGAGACCAATGTTTAATGTCATACTATGGGACATTTCCACAGTAGCATCTCCATGGATACATCATGACTTTCCAACAGAAAAGTTACACAATGTACCTCCAAGTATACCTAAAATCTTACTGAAGTACAGTGCCTCATTACTTCATTACGTTCCACCACTGGTTTATCACTTTATTTCTCTCCATCGTTAACACTCCTGGAGTTATTTGCAATGTAAACTCTGAACAGAATCATCATTTTCAAACATATATCGCAAATCTAAACATAACTGCTATATTAATACGGAAATAAACAATAATGTGATGTTTTTTCTTTCAATATATGGCAACCCTTTTTAATCACGCAGCCTATAGTAGTACATCCAGCCAGCATTCCTATAGCGTCTGAAGAGTTCTGTTCAAAGCTCTCGTGCTGTTCTTCCTGGAGTCGTGGGGAGCCCTGAATCGTACGGACTTTGATCATCTCGTTTTAAAAAGGATGAACCCAACCAGCCGGGCTAATGGGACTGCAGCTGCATGTGGGGGTCAACAGTTCCACATTTCGAGTTAAGACATCACACTGACATACTGTACGTGGTAGTAGTACTAGGAGAGACGGGAAATATGTATTAAAAACGTGCAATATTGTTGTTGTTACGGAGATATGCAGATTTTGAATGTCAATGTATGTTTATAATGACTCTATTAAAAGGCTGTTTAAGTGTTGGTTAAAAAATGATAACATTTCTCAAGCAAAACAAGGGTATAAACTGATATTTCTACACTTTTTGTTTAGTTTTAAAGTCAATTTACGTTTTGTATTATAATTAACCTTAAACAAAGACATGTACAGCCGCATTTAAGCACATTTCATCCTAAAATATTGTCTGAATATTGGCATAAGGAATCGAGACAATCAAAAATCACCAAGATATTTTTGGCATTATTGTTCTGTGCTGTGCAATAATCACATTTAACTGTGAAAATCCCAAAATAACCATATTATATTTTGTCAGTATTGCCCAGCTTAATTTTTAGATCAGTTTCATAATTTAATAGAGAGGCAGGTGACACCTTTTTATTGGGGCTGCTGGGAAAGTGGGCCAATCCCCGATCAGAGCTTTATAATCCAGACTCGTCCTCACCTGCAGCGCTCACATCATCTCACACTCAACATTAAAACACATGAAATCAAAAGCAGGACAGACTGAAACCAATGAACCGGTTGTGGGGTTAGAGGGATGATAACCAGCGTGGTTTTAATCCTCGATTCAGGTAATACACAGAAACTAGGTCTGTCCATAGTCTGTACGGGAGAAAAACTGACCACTGATAAAATATATCGTCATTGTAATATTCAGTTAAGAATCACTTAAAGGTGCAGTGTAGAGGTGCAGAAATATCAAAATATTGCTAAATAGTACTGTTTAATGTGATGATACAGTATCAATATATCGTGGGCTACTGTATCAATATAATCACCAAGAGTATTTATTGGTTTATTTTACTCAATTAAAACAAAGACTTTCAGTATCACAGCCATGATTTAGCCTTTATCATTTTCAAACTGTATCAAATTGATTTGAAATATGTTGAATCAAATCATAGTGAATCAAATGATATTTATCATACCTGCATTATTGTGGATGTTCTATCAAGGAATGTATCAGCAACTTCTTAAAAAACACATTCTTACTGAACTGGTTCACCTTTCCACAGATCTGACCTGCAGTTAGTGTCGTCACCGGTGTTTCCATGGACGAATAATTTTAATCACATACTGTGGAATATTACACGTAGTGCAATAACTTCATGGGGAAAGCTGGAAAAAACAACACACTGCATGAGGGCTGGGTGTTAGGGTGGTCCAAAATATATTTAGATTCTCTTTGAACCCTGCATTTGGTTCCATATCTGGCCAAAATGTTTGGGTTCAAATAAATAAGGCACATTCTAATAATTGGTCATTTTATTCTACACACACAAATTGAAACTTGCATAAAAATGACTTAGTCCATAAAAAGTTACTTGAAAACGCAAAATTAGTCAAGTTCCAGGAAACTTCATTCAGCTTGAGCAAAATCTAAAACACCTCCTTTTTCTTCCAAATTTCCTCCCAAATCATCTTTTGAACGCTAAAACCTATTTCATGGTTCTAATTGAGGTTATCCTCTTAAACTTATTTTTTTACCATGCGTTGATGGACCACCCTACTGGGTATCATTAAATAAAAATATCTATAACAAATACCTGAAATGTGCTGATGACACTAGACTAAATTACAGGTCAGATCTGTGGTGAAATTGCCCACATGCAGTAAGAATGCATGTTTTTCAAGAGATGTTTCTAGCAATAAATACACATGTAATTTAATACAGTATGTCTGGGTATCACAATTTATTCATTTTTATCGGGCTGCTCCATCATTATGCATTATCAATTTTGAAATGAACAGAACTTTACTAACACAAGAGCAGCCTTGTTGTAAAAGTATAAATTAACTTGTTGTGTGGTGGGTCGGGGCGATGCCAGCGGAGCGGCTTTAATCTGTGCTACGCTAAAGGTCATTAAATCTACACAAACAACATGCAATCTTAATGAAGCCTTTTAGGTCAACCATGAATGGAATACTTAACACCCCCCCGCCGTTTATATGGTACATGCAGTCCTATACATAAGCCCTATAGACAGAGTAGTATCGTCGTATAGTTTTATTGCATTTTCTTTTGAAATAAAACTCTTTTTTTAAATAAACAGAGACTATAGTATACCAAGTAAGACAGAAGAGTGCAGCCAAAACTGTCAATGTATGATAAAAACATAAAGTCCAACAAATTAATATTGACTGATATTTATTTTAAAATTCAAACTGAACCTGGAAAAAAAAAGATGATATATATTGCACAGATCGAAATGCCGTTCATACACCTTCATACACACGGCTGGACACAGAAGATCCACAGAGACCGAAGACCGAGGCTTCGCAAAACCAGATCCGACGTGAAGACTTGAGTCTGAACATGAGGAGGGCTAAAGCTGTAAAACGCTCCCCACAGAGACAGAACTGCTGACTTTAAACATTCAGATGTGCACGAAACAGGGAAAACAACTATGGTACTTTCCACTGCACCAGAAAACATACTTTCTTTCACTTGCTTTCACAAAAATACACATCTCAGCAGTGATCGAGTTACAATTTATGCTTTGTGCTTGTGTTTTTGCATTTGGGGTACACTACAAAAGAATACGGCTCTATGTCTGTAATGTGTGTCAACCTGCTCCCAAACTCACACAGCCAAACACTAAATAATACTGTATAATAATAATAATAATGCATAACTGCTCAATCAGTATTTACTGTAATGATTTTTACTTAAAACTTCAGTATTAGGGGCGTAAGAATGAATCAATTCAATGATATATCACGATACTTCATTGCTTCAAATTGCATCTGAATCGATTTTTTTTTCAAGTTTTTCATGAAAAAATCAAGTTCCATTCACAGTTCTGATGATTTTTAGTAAATTAAATGTATTTTATCCAATTATGCTCTCATGAAGATGCACTCGGCCCTAATATTATACGTTATTATTGATAAATCACAAAATTGTATTAGTATTGGGTGATATATTCAATCATAACAGGAATATTGTGATATGTATCGTATCGCCAGATTAATGCCAATGCACAGCCCTACTCAGTATGCAAAGTTTATCCAGAAGTAGATTAAAATAAAGGCATGTTTTGTGGTTGTGTTTATTGTCAGGTTTGTGGGCTTGCATCTCCACAAACCTGACTCATTTTTGGTGCTCGTTCCCATGGGAATATTGTTCCTTTAGCGATAGTATTTCACAGTGTAGTACGGTGTAAAACTTATCTCCATGGACTGTTCCAAAGTACATCCATATGCAGTGGACCAAACAGAACGGGAAAGGTGAATAGTATAATAATAGTATAAGAGTATAAGAGTATAGAATAAAAATTAGTTTAAATTGAATAAAGCCAAAAAAGGTAATTTAATAAAAGCTCAAACTAGGCAAACCATTTTTAACCAAAACCCAGGCCCAGTTGGGGTAAACTAAAACTAACCCAATCAGACTAACTAAAAAAGGAGGAATTACACTAAATAATAAACTAAAACTACTAATTTAATCAAAAGTAACAATAATTATAATACAGTAAATAATAACAGTGTTCATAAAGCAACCTTAAACAAACTTGACAAACTATTTCAGCAAAAACAAAAATAAAGGAATTAAATTAAACTATGTGTGCTGGAAATAACTTGTAAATGAAACTAAATAATCCTTACACTGTGGGGTGGTGGCAAAAGTATCCACCACGTCCAGAAAGTTACGCACGGGATCTTTAGGGGCAAGTATCATGGGACGGTGAGATTTTAATTTGTAAATCTAGACTGATGCTCCTGCAGATCAGACAGAGATGAAAAGACACTTTGTTTGAGCCTTTTGCACAGTGACTCATCAAATCGGATGCCTCGGATTCCTGCGTCTGTCCCCCGTCACTGCACCACGTGACCGAGTACTGCAAATCCATGAGAAAAATGTGTTCCAGTTTGGCTTTGTCGCGTCGTTTTTGTCAAATAACACGTATGAAATGTCAAACTTTGTCCGTTCCGCGTGTAACTCTCAAACCGCTGATCTCAAATTCATAAAAATTCAAAAATGGATCTGAAAACGAGCAGGGCTACAAGACATGACAAAGTTCTTATAGCTTCTCAAAGTTCTCGAAGCTTCTGCGGACTCTCCACAAGTTTTTACTAATAAAATGTGAATTAGAGAAGTCACGATTCGATTTTGGACTCCAGATTTTTAATTACCTTTGATTTTGAAATTTGATTCTATAAATTAACATAATTTCTCACCTTAAAACGCTTTGAATTCAAAAATAAAGTCCTTGTTCTTAATGTTCAGAACCTTTTCTAGCATGAACAATAACTCATAACATTTACTGTAGATATCTGAAATAAATTACTTATCATCAAAATAAATAAATAACTTTCTAAATTCAATAAAAAAAAAATAGGTCGTCAGCAAGCCCAGAGCGGTTGGCCACTACGCATAAATATTTGGCTTAATGATTTAGATTACCATCATTTTAAAAATCCTGTGTCTCATTAGGAACATGTGGTTTATGAAATGCTACTTAAGGCTATTGGACAAAAACAACTGTCAAATCTTTTTGTTTTCTGCATTTATTCATTTTGAAGGCTAAAAGTTCTTTGTGGCTAAAAGTTCTCTCATATTTGTGCATCTGCTCGTTTCGAAGAAGATTGTGTTTTTAATTTGATCGAGGTGTAAAGCCAAAAAAACGGTCAAAAAGAGTATTTAAAATTTCGTATTTAAAGAAAAAGTGGTTTACTTTCTGTATCTAAGAAAAAAATCACGAAAAAAGAATCGAACTCAACACGGAATCGAATAGAAACGCCGATGATTTGATCTTTTTTTTGAAAATCGTTCCTTTCTAGTGTGAACTGAAAGTCTAAATTGGGGTTCGATTATAAATGGCATTAACTCTAACCCTAATCTTAACCGCAATACTGAAAAAACTAAATCTAGCCAAGTTAAGATGATTTGAATCAAGATGAATTGAGTAAATTTCACTAGAAAATAAAATGCTCTACCAGTGGAACAAGACTTGTTGTATTTAAAATATGAAAATCCATCTTGCTACACTTAAAATAAGAAAAACAAGAACTTTTTGCACTTAAAATACAAATCTGAAGTTGCTTGAATTAAAAAAAACACACGTATCTGATGGATAAGTTTACTTGTTAAGCTAAATCTACTCAAATAAAGTAAAATGTTCTTAATTTTAGTCATTTGAAGATACTAGATATTGTTTTTTTCCATTGAAGATTGGGTGTTTTTAATGGAGTGTCTTATCAGTCTGTTTATATTCATGAAATCGGTACCGTAAGACATTTTTATTTCGCTTTTTGAAAAGAAGAAAGACATGAAAATCACCATATCGCTCAACCCTAATCGAAATAAGAAACTGAACACATTGAACAAATGACTCTCACAGACTATTCAAACTGGATGACGCAGACGGTTCTATTCTCCACTGAGTCAATGAGCAGTGAAAAAGTGTTTACTCCCTTCTTTTTTCTCTCTCCATTCGAACCTACAAATACAGAAATAAAGCTGCATTCACCGTCGTTTTAATAAAAATGGATTGAAAGACTGACTGAAACTGAAAGACTGATCAAATATAGCAAAAAAATGAACAATAAGGCGCAAAAAATGACTCTCTCAGAGCGTTCCATCGTTCACTCTGAGTCAATGAACAGCTCAGAAGTCATGGGTCTCTTTCCCGTCTCCTCACCCTCCTCTTTTCTCAGACTGGAGGACGATCCCGGGCCTGAGACACTCAAAACAGTCAGAGGGCCGGCGGAAGCACTAGTCTGTCTGGACAATGGGCATATTCTGAAGAAGGACACCGAGGACATGGGAACCGGCGCCAAAGATGCAGAGAAAACATGCGGCAAAAAGAAAACCTCACTGGAGTTTCTACAGGCTGATGAATGGGTCGTGTTTAGAGTGACTAGAATGTTAAAATCAGAAACTGGGACATCCCCATTTTTTTGGCGTCATAATAAAATTGCGAAACATGTGCGTAATTAAGGAAAATTGTTACGCAGAGACCATTTATGATTAATCTGTAAGTCAGTATAGTCATATTTTCTTTGTGTTTTGGTCGTTTTTAAGCTGATTTTTTTTATTTTACCTAAATAAGGATGAGAACTTCGCACATCAATTCCTCAAAACGGGTGCGTTGGAGGAGAGAGAGCAACTCAAGAACATAAAGAGAAATCCCGCACACCGTCTTACTTGCAAATTATGAAGATTAATTAGGACATTCTTTAAAAAAAATTAAAAAAAATAAACGTTTGGGCACTAGGCCTTCATCAGTATCTGAATCTGAGTATCTGAATACATATGTCCTATTAAATCTTCACAATTTACAAGTGTTTACAAGACAGTGTGCGGGATTTCTCTTTATGTATTTTACCTAAACAAATCACAGTTTATGCCTCTTTACTGCCGGCAAGGATCAAAATGGTTAAAAGTAGGGACACCTGGAACATTAAAAATGGGATAAATCACTGGTTTTGGATCAATCTGCTGGGACATAGGACACAGGACTCAAAACTAGGACTGTCCTGGGTAAATCTGATCACCCTAGTTGTGTTCACATGACATCACAACATTCTTGAACCTACATAGTTTAATACTGAGAAGGAAAGGAAAGGAAATCTATGGTGAAATTTGCAGATTGCAGATTGGCTGACATGGTTTAGTTTTATCTTTGCATTTACTCAGGCTATCCACACGAAACACAATTATCACAATCACATCAAAAACGCAATTTGAGTTGGTGCAATTATCAAATTCCAGGTGTTGCAATAAGTTTGGACACCCCTCGTCTAAATTATACATTTGGACCAAGATTTTCTGTTATCAAACTATGGGCTGGGGACCAAATGAGATTTTATTTTGACTTGTACATATAGATTTACATAATAATCCCTTATTTGACACCAGTCTCTTGCTTTAATTGTTTTTACTCTTTGTCATTATATTACCACCAGTCTCTTGCTATTTTTTTACTACTTATTCAGAATTTATGAACATTTTTAATTATTTTTACTCTTTGTTATTATATTATAGTGATGAGTGAGCTACTGTGTTCAAATAATTTCCCTTGTGGATCAATAAAGTTTGTCTCAGTCTAAGTTCTGTTCTAGTTTTATACAAGAAATGTCCCAGGAGTCCCTAGTTTTATTTATTTTATTTGCACAAACAGCTTCATCCACCAGGCTGTTAGGATGATGAACTCCCTAAAGAACTTTGGACTATTCCTTGTACTTTATTATTACTTAATTTGGAACAATGAGAGTGGTTATTTGCACCTAACAGCTTCATCCACCAAATTACTATTTAATTTGGAAGATTGAGAGAACATGATTTGAATTTTTTGCATGTTCATATGGAAATTTGACCATTTTTTTTTTATTTGAACAGTAAAAATAGATAAAAAACTGTTATTTGTTTAGGTAAAATACAGAAAATAGCCCATGGAGGTTAGTATTAGCCTGTGGAAAGAGAAGAGGCATCTGTGTTGTGCTCAGACAAACATCAGCAAACGCACTGTCATCACACTCCTCACACACACACCACCAGCAACAATATTTAGACGAGGACTGAACCAGGCTAGAACAGGACTAAAGCAAGACTAAATAAGGATTAAATCAGGACTGGGCCAGGACTGAATCAGAACTAAAGCAGGACTCAACCAAGGTCTAAAAAACAGGACTAAAGCAGGACTCGACAAAGACTAAACCAAGACCAAGGGCTGAGTTCTGATTCATCCACTGTGGGCCTGATTTAGTCCCGATTTAGCTCTGTTCCGATCCAAATGGTGGGAAGATTTGATCATCTGTATCCCTCCAATGATCCACCTACAGCCCCGTTATGTAACGCTCCGTTTTTAGCCTCACAAAAGAGACACTTTTTTTCGAGGCCACAAGTTTATTCTGCCTCTCAGCTCGCTCAAACAAAACGGTCAGAATGTAAAAACTCCAAAAGCAACACGTGGATTACTTAAAATAGCGACGAACAGAGAAAGGGATTTGTGCTATTGTCATTTTGCTTCAGTGAATGCAAATGAAACTATAATAGCGACGATTCACAAGACAAAACACATTTTTCACTTTGGAGATTTGTTTTTAGGAGCATTAAAGGTCCACTGTGTAACTTTTCCAGCACTGGGTTTGCCATTTAATCCACAGAGATTGTCGACATGCCTGAAATGTTCCACCGTACGGCACTGAACTCATTTTGTGTTTTACTGTATAAATAAAAACTTACAACTAAACTAATTGGGTGTACAGCTCTCCGTAATTGCTAATTGCTTGTATCCGTGGAGACAAGAAAGTTTAATGCCCAAGTGTAACATTCTAGGTAAAACAAAAGCATCTACAGTAGTTTCTGTATAGAAATCAGTGAAGTCTGTGTCATTACAGCCATTTAAATTGCAATTCTGGGTGAACTTTGTCACAATGGAGACTACAACCCAAGTCCCAGCTGTGATAAACTGGAAATACGAGCTGAATAGTGTAAGTTTTTGTATATAATAATCAAACTGACTGGTAGAAATCCAGAAGCAAGTAAAAGACCCTCCCCTGAAAACTATTTTGTTATGACATGTACCTTGCTTGAAGTCTGTTTTGCATATTAAACCTCTGAAGTGCAGTTTTGCATTTTCCCATCTGACCCACATGGCAGCAGCAGCTTAACCAGGGGCTGGAAGTCTTTGATTTGAAAGATCCTATCTGTACAAACACACAGGCTTCACACGGTGGTGGAGAGAGGAGTCACAGAGGTGGGAAAAGTGTGCTTAAAGTACTATTACTGCAAATATTCTGGATCAGGCACAGCTTAAGCATTGTGACCGGAAAACTATAGCTGTGCTCGAGCAGGGAGATGTAATAAGGAAAAAAGAAAATCAGCACCTTTTCCGTCCTTCTTATTTTGATCTACAGTGTTATTTAAAGCAAAAATAGTCACATTTCTTCCTCCAAAGTCAAAGCTTGAACAACAATTTGCCATAGATGAACAATCACCGACAATTAGAAATGATTGAATCTCGATTAAAACTTGCAAACGAGGCCAGCAACTATTTATGTAAATGTCATCTGAAAACTATAATAACTGTTGGAAGAAATATGTAATTTAGGGCACACTCACACGCCAGACAAAAGTGTTATTTGGGTACAAGTACTGCGACATCAAAAGTACAATGACTCAAGTACAAACAGAAAGTATGTTAACAGTAAAATGGCACCACGTCATTAGAACTACTGCACCTTAACAGTACACGATATCTTATTATGATACTTTGCGATATATTGCTGTTTTGTAAGACGCAAATACAGTTTAGCAACAATAATTCTTTGTTAAATGCGGATTGTGCGACGTTAATATGAAAAAATAAGGAATAGAATTATAGTGCAATCCCCCCAAAATGCTAAAAGATACCAAAAATATATATACTCTTGCCAATTTATCAATACAGCAGCCCACAATAAGTATTTAGTCAAGATATATGGATATTTTTGGACACTCCTACGTAATACACCAGTAAAAGTACACTGGAAGTACAAGTACGTAAAGTAACTCAAGGATAATGTAACTGTAGCTCCTTCTCACGCCCCCCTGCTGCTTTGTGAATGAGGGAGGAGGGGGGCAGGGTGCTGAAATTCCTGTCTTATTTATGTAACCCCATGAGCGGCCATCACACACACACACACACTTTGGTTCGGCGTGTGCGTACGTGTGTGTGCGAGTGTGTGCGTGTGAAGGACCGCGAGTGGTGACACCGCTTCAATAACG
>JACN01062469.1:0-27580 GCA_000787155.1 Scartelaos histophorus | reverse complement strand
TGTGTGTGTGTGTGTAAGGGTGTGGTAGTTTTAATGCGTGTAAAGTTTTTGTGTTTCAACCCCATTGTCACTTGTCAAATGTGGGTTGTTCTTTTCCCTTCCACAGGATTTCAGATGTAAATTAGCTCAAGACTAGACTCTGATGCAATGATTCAAAATTCCAACTGTGCATGGTCTCTTTTTAAATAAATAAATTATATTAATAATACAATAATAATGATACAATACAATTCTTTCTTAGGATGGTATGGGCCTGTCTTGGTGCCAAAGAGTTTCCATTGTTAAAGGAGCAGCCACTGCCCTGCAGTACCTCCACTGTCCTCCAGAGGGACAACTAGTGCATGGAGATGTTAAGAGGTAACCCACACTATACGGAAGATTTGATGACCAAGCAGAACAACGTCACACAAACATCTTCATTATTGTGTCCTAAAGCTCTAACATTCTGCTGGATCACCACTTTGAGGCAAAGTTGGCAGATTTTGGTTTGGCCCGGTTTTCATCTCAGATTTCTTCGGGTCACACGGCGGCTCAGACCTGTTCCGTTGGTAAAACCCAGATGGTGAGAGGGACTTTGGCCTATCTGCCTGAAGAGTACATACGAGACGGTAAACTGAAGACTGCAGTGGACGTGTATGGTTTTGGAGTGGTGAGGCCTTATGGGAAATGTAGTTTATGAGGTGAGATATGCAGATTCTAACGTATTCATGTATTTTTAGGTTTTGTTGGAGATTTTAACAGGCCGCAGAGCCCTAAAGAAGGACAAGAAAACAGGAGAAGACATCTATCTGGTAACATTACACCCATAATATGTCAGTAGCAAATACACTACCAGTCAAACGTCTGGACTGTCGACTAAACAAGTGATAGCATTTTTTTCTTTATGTTTACGACTTTCTGTTCTATTTTGATGTACATTTGAAAGACATCAAATAAATGAAGCACGATGTATGGAATTATGTAGCAAGGAAGAACATTTTTAATAACTCTACTAAATATATACAGTTCTAATTTTATATTAAAATCCTCAAAGTAGCCTCTCTTTAACATTCTAATGTGGCTCACAAGAGTCAGTTTTCTGTAATATGGGAATTTTAACAATTGTGTGGGTCAGTAGTGGCATTTGTTATTGTTAACTGTGAATTTAAATACATATTTTATTTGTTTTTGTTTTGTCTTTTTAGAAGGAGTTGGTGAATGACATTGGTGATAGTGAAGCAGAGTGGAGGAAACAACTGGACGAACGCCTCATCTCATGTCAGTGTGCTGTATTTTGTAGTTGCATTGTGTAACTTTTGGGTGGTGGGTCCATCAAATCCTTTTCTACATAAAGATGCCATTGTTTTGTCTGGAATGTATCACAGTATGGCATTAAACCTCTCTGTGGATGCCAAACCAGACCAGGTCAGATCTGCGGAGAGGAAACCCCACTCAGTCACAATGCCTGTTTTTGTAGGTGTTTTTGAGCTGTACAAACCACCACCAGGTTGTAATTAAACAAATGTAAGTTAGAGCTGTTTAATGACATTCCAGGCAGGACAGTGACATGGAAACAAGCAGGTGACAACCAAAAAGCGACATTGTGCAGCTTTAAAGTTGAATGTGTTATTGTCTTTAACACTTGGCATTTGATCTGTTTGTAGGTGGCCCTGCTGACCCCAGTGGCTTTATGCAAGTGGTGTCTTTGGCTCGCAGTTGTTTGGACAAATGGAAGAAGAGGCCGTCCATGGCAAAGGTCTGTTATTACCATGGCCGTAGCCTTTAGTAGTTAAGTCGTTGAATTCGGTTCATGGTGTCTTAGTTAACAAAATTTGCATTTCTTTGTTGTTAATTATTTAATGTACATTGTAAGGATTTATATGAGACAACAGCAGAAAAAGCAGAAAAGATAGTGAGAAAGTTAGTGAGTGAGTTTGCTGAAGATTTGCTCTTCATATAAATACAGTATTTTCAAATACTTTTTCTGGACAAATAGTTATTAGTCCAGTGTGGGTCAAATGCATAAAGATACATAATCGTTTTGAGAGCTTTTGCCATACCCTCTTTGAGAAATAATAGACATAAATAATGTCTATTTAACTCACCCTAATTATAGTTTATTAAAGGTTCTATTTTACACAAAAGTGACTCTTGTGAGCTTTAAGACATGTTAGAACATTTCTACCTCCTCAAAAACATACTCAGAAGTGTGTTTTGTTTCATTCACACATATTTATCATTAGTCTCTCTATATCTCCAGAATGCTCTTTTCCATCGTGTGATGTCATGAAGAGGTAGTTAGCAGCTCCTTTTACCTTTTGTTTAGTCGAGATTGGAAATTCCAGGACTTAAATCATCCGAATGATTCTAGTGAAGGTGTATGGATTAAAAAAGCCTCAGCCTAAATATGCAAGATATGTGTGTTTTAAAAAAGTGAGAATGGAAAAAAAGCACAACTCCAGGTATGTTTGTGATGAGAAAATGACATTATAACATAGATCAGAAAATGGCATAAAATGGCCCCTTTAAATAAACATTCACATTTCTAGAACAACTAATAGGCCTTTATTTCTATAATGTTTTAGATCTCATGTATTTTTCTCTCTCAGGTTTATATGGCTCTGCACGACCTCCATACCTCTCTGAAACCTTCCACCACATCACGGTTATCTCTCCCCTCCGTCCTGGACCCGTCTGCCACATCGCTCCCTCACCCAGGACCCCCTCGCTCCCTGGACTCCTGCTACGCTGCTCTGTCCCTCAGTAATGCTGGACCATCAGAGCACACTTACTGCCCCAAACCGAGCTCTCTGTCCCCACCACAGACTCTCCACTCCACTACAGTGACCCCCACAAAGTCCCCCCCTCGCGGCTCGTCTTCGTCACCCCCGCTGTGCTCTTCGTTTGACGGGCCCTGTGAGACTGATGAGAGCAGAGGGTATTCACAGTACGAAATCAAGTCCAATGGTTTAGGCCCAAGCCAGCCCAAGTCTGACCTGAGTCGCTTTACCGAACCCTCGGTGCCCACAGAGGATCAGTACAACTTTTCTTCTGAAGTTAGTCCAATGATGAATGAGGCAGCAGCATTTCCAGACAGCACCTCTCCTGCTGGATCATTGCAGTCACTCTCAGGTAAACAAATGGGTGAAATTAAATAGTTTTGTTTTTAGATATTTATTTTATAGGGACAGTGCATAATAATGAGCCTCTCTAATTACAGTTTAAATGTGACAGATTATTGGAAAGATGCTAATTTCCATCTATTGTCCCCAGGCAGATGACACAGAAAACAATTATAAAATACAAAACAGTCACAAAAAGACAGAACAAAGAACAGGAAAAGGCCAGATTAAAAGTTTTCAGAGTTGGTTTTCCTCCATCCACTGTTTAAGGTGCCGTTTGAACGTGAACAGTGTTGGACTTTCTTTTATGGGGGAGACTGTTCCAATAATGAGTCCCTTTGGCAGATGGCACAGTCTGACCGAATGCCGTGCATCAGTGTGGGACCTCACAGTCTCCTCGAACTGTGGCCCTGATGCCCTCCCACTCAAGTCTTTGGCTTTATGAAGTCCTTCAATGGAGGGGGCGCGAGTCTCAAGTTTAAGAAATGGTTTTATTGAAGAAAAAAAAAAGGTTAATGTGGTAGAAAACCTTTTCAGACACTAGAGGCAAGGCAGTTTAAGTGCCTTGGAATTTGAACCAGACTTGAACCGCCAAACACTCCAATCAGCTGATCCACTAGCGCTCTGTTGTTGCTTTGTATTCTGAATGAAAGTGCCCCAGATCAGTCACTAACCTTGTGTCTCTGTGTCCCAGTTGTGTTGAATCCCAGTAAACAGCGACTGCTGGAGAAGACCGCTCAGTACAACCAGGGCCTGATTCGGACACCTGAACTGCTCTCCGAGGATCTCTGTAAGAATATTTAATAATTCAGTATATCTGGATCTGATATTTTATACTAGTGATTTCAAGAAATATTGACATCTCATATTAAAATATATATATATATATAATATGTGCTTGGAAGGAAACAATTATTCTTCCCACTTAAAATTTAATTTAGAGGAAAAAAGTGAGTTTACAAAAATTCACTCTAGCCTCAGAAAGTGGTGCTGTTTTTCAACCCCAAAGATATACACTGGTAAGGTTCAACTGGTAAGGTCAACAGTAAGTATGCCCAGTAGATCATATCAAGTTTAACATTCTTGCAACACAATGTTATGTAAAGAGATTACAAAGGTGCAGGTATTTTGTTTGCATAATTGTCTGTGTTAACACAACTTAAATTAAATCCAGTTTTATTATTTGTAGATTTGGTGAGGAGTCCAGCAGAGTCCAGGTTGCCAGAGGAGAGCGATGAACTGGAATATCTTCAATCCAAAACACAATAATACCCCCATCTCTGCCCCAGTTCTGTTTAAAAACACTTGAACAGAGCTGCCTTGAATCCACCTTGAACTTGGACCCAAGATGTGTGATCTGTGATTAAATACACTGCCTGGCAAAAAAAAAAAAAGTCGCCACTTGGATTTAACTCAGTACTCTGGGGTTGGTGCAGTTGGTCAGCAACAGTTTGTGCTCAAATAATGAGCTCAGCCGATGACCTGAATATACTGAATGATCAGGTTATTCCATCAATGGATTTTTTCTTCATATACTGAATGATCAGGTTATTCCAACCATGGATTTTTTCTTCCCTGATGGACCAGGCATATTCCAAGATGACAAAGCCAAGATTCATCAGGCTTAAATTGTGACAGAGCGATTCAGGGAGCATCATGAGACTTCATTTTCACACATGGATCGGCCACCACAGAGTCCAGACCTTAACCCCACTGAGGATCTTTGGGATGTGCTGGAGAAGGTTTGCACAGCGCTCAGACTCGACCATCATCAGTGCAAGATCTTGGTGAAAAATTTATGCAACACTGGATGGAAATAAAACTTGTGACATTGCAGAAGCTGATTGAATCAATGCAACTGCGTGCCGTAATCAAAGCCAATGAAATATTATAGTGTGTGACTTTTTTTTTTTGGCTGGGAAATGTAGGTTACGTTACCAAACTGTCTGGCAGTTTAGGGACCTCTCCTCTAGAGGGCAGTACAGTACGGGTCATGTTGGTTTTGTGTAGTGCAGGAGACCAAAGGCTATTCTATCAATACTGTGAATGTGATTATGTACCTAATTATGACATAGGCAACATGTAATCATCATCAAACCTTTATTACAAACACACTCAGTCAATACCAGTGTCTCCACATTTCACACTGGTACCTTGTGGTACTGAGTTTGCAATTAGTCAAGGTTATGATAATTCTGTTCTCACAATCATTAAGGCGACAGACTGTGCATTAAACGGTGCATATTTGCCTGAAATGTTCTGATGTTAATGCACTGTCCCATCTCTGCCTTTTCAATAGAATCATGAAGCAGTCATTATATGCCACAGTGAGTTTGCGTGTGATCGACCTCTTGTAGTTTGACCACAGGTGGGCCATATATAATGCAGTACACTATACTTTAAAAAGCATCTTTTTCACTTCCACTGTACAGGCACCAAACCTGCACATAAGTATGTGCACACATCATGGGACATTGTCTGTAGATGTAGATCCTCTTCATCTGACATATCATCTGGGATGTAATATCCCAAATATTTGCATTTGTTACATACAGTCAAAGCATTACCACACAATACAAACTGAGGAAACTGCACATATTTATCATCATTAGTTTTACAGGCCATTTAAATACTTTTCTGGCATGAAAAGTCAAGAGTAAATCTGAGTATGTGGAGCTATGAAGCTGGAGGTAAAGCTGCATGAACAATAAATGAGACTCTACTATTTTCAATGTACAGTCAGATGTGGGTCAAATTCCCTGTTGGCATTGTTGGCATTTATCAACATTAAATTGTGCCAATGTGAGGGTTAGATGAGTGGGTGGGTGAATAAAGCATTTCCACCTGTGAGCTCCAGTTAACAAACTAGACAACAGAAACACACTTCCTAAGTTATGAATAGGAAAGTTCACCTCCAGCTCCTCCCTCCACTGACTCCTTGAGGCATTTGCACAAGTTAAATCAGTAGGTATATTTATACCTGTAGTTGTGCAGATAGGGAGGTACTTTTATTGTTTTCAGTCTTAGCTGCTTATTTATTTAGTTATGTTGGTCGTATCAGTGCCTTTATAATTGTATGGAATGATGAGTAAAATCTTTTTTGTGACAGATGTTATGTACCCAACTAAGCGTTTGTTCTTACTTTTTTATATGGGAAATGGGTCCGAAATGCCGTAATCATATTTTTAATGAACAGCAATAAAGACTGTAATTTACCATCTTTTTGTGCCCAATGTCATACAACCAAATATTGGCTATGTACCCTGAAACTTACTATTGCCCAGAATATATATCCCATCATTTGTTTTTACGACTCCTGTGTGTATTTTCAGTTAACTATTGGCCACTACCAGTTCTTCATTTAACACATACCCATCATCATACACAGTAATCACGGACAACTTAAGCATTTTTTTCTGTTTTATATTTTTATTGATGTACAAAAATAATGATTAATTTCCATTGCACATAGGATACATTTTTTTCTAAAAATGCATTGCATTCTCTCTCTTTCTGGTCGAGGATCTGCCACCTGCTTGTCTCCATGGAGACTATAGCATCCAAAAGTAAGCTTATCTATATCCAAGAAAAAAAGCAAGTGATGTCACCGGACCAAATGACAGGGTCCAGGGAGAGTCAACCCTCCGTGAGAAGGCATGTTCCAATGTAATTTTAAGCAGTAAATCTGTCATAATGCAATTAAAAATTAAGACACTTTGCATTGAAGTTTAATGACACACCATGGAACATTTTTAAAGTTTGGGAATTACTAGTAACAACACAATGTGTCCCTCATCCGTCTAAGCCACATTATGTTTTTTTTTTTTAGTTAGTATTTTTCTGTATTCTAGACTGTTTTAAATCTATTATTGCTGAGTGTGTAATTCACTATTCTCCCTCCGGGGATGCTGTTTCGCAGCACTTCGGTGAAGTTAGACACAAAATGGCGTCTTCCTCAGCGGCATGAAAGGATATATTTATTTGATAATTTGGATTTTAAAACCCGTTACTCGTGTGGTGGTAGCTTTACTAGACAAGCCCGACTTATCTGACTTTAACGCATAAATTTGGAAGTTCAAAAGTAAGTATTGCATTGAGAAAAACGCGCAACTCGCACCTTTTCCGCTTATTCTAGCAGCTAACGGTCGGCGCCGCCATGTTTGTCTGGTAAAGGAGGGTCCGAGGGAAATCTGTCAACAAAAGCAAATGTTTTCTTTTTCATTTTACATTCAGCATTGAAGTCGAATATTAAGCCCCTGCGTAATCGACTTGTCTTCGATTTCGTTCATGTATTTTGTGTACAGATTTGGCACAGTACAACACGTCTAAAGTTAGGCTAAAGCTTGTTTGCTAAAAGTATTGCTAACTTCATTAGCCAGAGAGAAGGGGCGGATGTCTAAGCTCTCAACAGAAGCGATGATCTGACTTAAAAAAAGGCATGAGTTGGTATTTTGGTCTGAAAACGAACAATGAATGCATAAGCCATTATTAACACTTTCAGCGTCATTTTATTTGCAAAGTAGCATAGCCAATGATCTTAAATCCCAAGGGTTTATCTATAACTTTAGTCATAGAAAGATGATAATTGCGATAATATGAAATTTAATCTAAGTTTGGAGCATAATAATGGATCAAAACAAAAGAGTAAGACAGTGGGACACGGGTTTACACTCTTAAGCGGCAATCTGCAAAACTATGGTGAACCTGTGTAATAAAAACGTTAAAAGTTGTTTGTATGATGTTGCTCTGACCATGCGCTGTACCAACCTGTTTTTAGAGTGATTCTGGGGAAATAAAGGCCCATGCTGGAATATTCATTGGCTGCTGTTTGATTGGCCCCGGGTGTGATTTGACTGCATTCACACTCCACCAAGGACCTATAATAACGCACCTGACCGGACACAAACCTGCTGTGGGGAAGGGAAAGTTGTGGCATCACTTCACACTTCACGCCTTGAATATAAATGCCACTGCAAACTAAATAAGACATTCAGTCAGTAATAGATATAATTTCCTATATCTCCCTTTACACAAAAACAAGCATGCAGCATTTAACAAATAGAAACAATAATTATGTGATATGTGGCACAGATGTTGAGTTAAAGTCAGATGTTTGTGGCCTCTGGGGCTGTTAGCATCATTAGCATTAGCCGCGTTAGCTCGGCTCGAGCCTTCGGCGCGTCTGTTGTGTTCGGTTGCTGTTAGCAGCAAGATGGCGGCTTCCATACCGGCGCACAGACCGACCGCTCTGCACATTTAACCCCGGCGTCCAGCCCCGGTGCCGCTCTCTTGCTTTAATGCACAGAAGAGCTGTGCGACCAGTGCTTCGCAGCTAAAACGCACTTTTGTTCGTATGGATTTGAAGTTTCTGATTTGGATTTTACCGATTCTGCAGAGCGTTCGCTGAGCTAAAATGGCGGCTTCCTGGGAACGTCCCTGCAGAGTTTGCTAAGCTAACAGCTAAATCAGTGATTATTTTAGTTTTTCGTAACCTTTTCATTACTGGATATTCCGGTGAACTTTTGCAAATATAAAAGCAACTTTGACAAAGGCTCGGATCATACGCTTACTTTGTTCATGGACAGCTTGTACATGTTGGCAACCGTTAGCGGCTCGTTCAAATAGCTTGATGAATCAGCTAATGGGCTAAAGCTAACCCTTCCACCTGCTCCATTTTAACTGCTTTCACTGTAGCTACAGTTATTTTCTTTCTGGCAATCTGAATTGGCTATCTTAATTGTAATAATCGGACTAGGATTAAGCATTATCAGACTGTAAAGAAAGCTCATTTGCATGTGATTAGCCACCTAGCCTTAAAATCAACAGGCTAACGCTAACCCCCGCCTGCTGTCAGTGAGTCGAGGTGGATTCTTATCATTTCCATCCAACCGTGGACTAAATTTGGATTTCTTTCCTTCGTGAAAGACTCCCAGGAGCCGATCGAAAAAGCTGCAGCATGGCATCTGAGCCCGCGGTGCTGCAGCCGCGGTGGAAGCGGGTTTTGGGTTGGAGCGGTCCGGTGCCGCGGCCCCGACACGGACATCGGGCTGTGGCCATAAAGGAGCTGATGGTCGTGTTTGGAGGAGGCAACGAGGGCATCGTGGACGAGCTGCATGTCTATAATACAGGTACAATTACTGTGTAACCAGTTCAGATATAACGCGATGTCCAAAAGGAGGGCACAGGCGGGCAAAGCTAACCGCTTCAGGGCTGTAGCTGGCAGCTGTTTCATTGCAAATGTTCAGTTTGTGGAAGTCCAATTAAAAACGGTGTGTTCGTGCCTGATATGTGAGTGCATATGTTTCAACAACTGCTCTCGGACTCTGAAATGTTGATGTAAAACGAGTGTTTGATTTGAGTTTGTGCTAAATTGGCTCCTGCACCCGTGGCTAATGCTTTAGCTGAAGCACTGCTAGCGCTGTGGCTTTGGCAGCGGCCACAGAGAAATGGCGCGATTTTACTAAAAACAAAGTGTACGTCACTGAGGCACGCCCCTTTTCCTTTCAACACAAACAAACGCCACTTTTAACACAGCGTCAAAACATGTGATTTGTATTCAGCCAGCATCTTATATATTTTAAGATTCCTTACTTAAATATTACCTTAATTTAATTTCGGAATAACTTGTGAATGCAGCACATTCATTTGTAATAACACACCGAGATTCTTCCTGTCTACTATACATTCACATATGCATAACTACTAGTATGCGGCAGTAACTGAAGACAACCTAGATTTTATATGTGTTACAAGTTGGTGGTAAAGATTATGAAACTTTATGAAAGACTAAAAGGCTTCTAAAGTACATAACACCCTTTATAAAATGTGTTTTTACAAAATTTAATTACATCAACTTCTATTCTCTGTGTAATAACTAATCTGTCTCTTGTCTCAGCTACAAACCAGTGGTTCATCCCAGCTGTCAGAGGAGACATTCCTCCTGGATGTGCTGCGTACGGCTTTGTGTGTGATGGCACGAGGCTGCTGGTGTTTGGGGGAATGGTGGAGTACGGAAAGTACAGCAACGACCTCTATGAGCTGCAGGTGAGGAGTGCAAATTAAAGTGGTTAATCACAACTGTTTGTTTATAGAAATAATTTTGAACATAGCAGTAACAATGACACAGGAAATGTGTTTTAAAAAAACGTGTTTTGTGGGAAAATAAACAATTCATGAAAATTGATTCAGTTGCACATACATTTTTATGGAAGAAAATTATCTTCAGATACAAAATAAACTTTAGTTGTAGCCGGCCTTGGTAAGTTTTTGTTTGAATAGTGCTATTGAGTTTTAAGAGGTCTTTGTTTGTAGAATCGGCATTTCCCATTGCAGTGAAGGGAGTGCTCTATTTGGATGCGCGCTATATTGGCCAACTCTCTCACTGATCGTTTTATGTGTATTTGAACTTTAATCTAACAAATATTTAGCATGTTTCTTTTGGCTGCGATTGAAGATGATTTTAACATACCGGTTGTGTACATCCAAACATGAGATCCTTCTTTGGCCAAAATCTGTTTTGTCTATTTATGTAAAGGGAATGTATGATTTGTGCAGCCCTTAAAGAGTTGCTCAGAAAATTTCAGTATATTCTATTTTTCCTTGATGTAATGACTTGCTTTTCTCTTTCCTTCTTCCATGTTTATCTTGGGCGCTTGCCCTATTAAGAATCTGTGTTGATGTCACTTTTAGGACAGTTGTTAATTGATAATTATTTGTATAAAAGAGTTTGTCACATTAAATTACAATAGAAAACTGACTAAGCCAAGCAGCACATGGAGGGATGAACCAGTTTCATTATGTTTCAAAATCTGCTATGTAAAATCAATTAACCAAAAACTATCCGACAATAAGAAGGAATCACTTCAAACATTAAGTGATTTGTCTATTTTGTCTCTTTTTAGGCAAGTCGTTGGGAGTGGAAACGTCTGAAAGCCAAAGCACCAAAGAATGGCGGCCCGCCCCCATGCCCCCGCCTTGGACACAGCTTCTCTCTCATAGGCTCTCGTTGTTACTTATTTGGAGGACTCGCCAATGATAGCGAGGATCCCAAGAACAACATACCCAGGTCAGTGCAACAGGTCTTGGGATTTTTAAACTAAATTCTATACATCAGCCTTGATGTTTCCTTCAATACATAACTTAAAATAATAATGTATAGAGACGGTACTGGGCCTGTATCTGCTTGTATATTGACAATGAAAAGTTAAGACTGCATGACCTAAAAACAAATGGCTTCATTCATGAAGCACCTACTTTTGGCATTCACAAAATTAGATCTTAACTGAAAAATTTCTACACTACCATTTTTAGAATATTATTGCTATAATGATGCAACAAAATTCAAATTCCTACACAATTGTAAGTTATACATGTTAAAAAATTCTTTATAATTAAACAATGCTATGTTATGCAATAAAGTTTCAGTTTTATGGTGCAAGTCTATTTGGTCTAATGGACTTTATACAGTACTGAACACCTTAGTCTGTCCCAGCCCCAGTGCTCTCTCTGTGGGCCACTGTTACAGCCCTGCACCTGGTCACCGCACTGGACTCAACACCCCAAATCCTCATCACCCTCCATGGCTGCACTTGTCTCCAAGCCCCCCTTCCCCTCCATACCATTTATTGCACCTCACAGAAAACACAATATAAACGCTGAAAGCCCACACTTATTTCTAAGAAGGTGGTGACTTAAATATACACCACCTAGTCTGTGTGTTTTCATGTGTGTTTGGACATTTTGAAACTGTAGTCTAACCTTATTCATGATGCCAACCACACATTGGCTTGTCTTCTGTGAATGAAATGTAACTGATTGCTGTGGTATCTGGATGTTGGTGAATTAGGTGCAACTCCCATTTGCCTGCTAAAAAACATTTTGTGAATCTGGTGCAGAGTTCTTTTTAAAGTGTCAGTTATGAACATTTCTTCAGAAAAATGCAGTTCAATTTTACATGTCTTATTCTGATTAACTGACAAGCAATATAAGATTTGTCTCTAAAATTATCAAAAAAAAGTTTTATTAAGATTGCAGGACTACAAAAGATCAACGATCTTCATGAATAATGATGTGTATCACTAAAAAAAGAAGCAGGCAGTATTTTTGAGCTCTGGACTGCAAAATGGAGTACAATAACTTTATTTCTGCTTGGGGAAACAGAGAAGCTCATTGGTCATTATTTAAAACAAGATCAAACTTCTCACTTTAGATGAACAGCTTAATGCTTCCCGTTTTAATTCATCAGGTCCCTTTTCTTTTTTACTTTTAAGCAGCCATGTTTGTTTTGATACGGACCATGCAGGTCTATGGTTAGCTAGTAGCTACTTGTCAGTCTTGGTGTCTAAACAACACATCTTTGTAAAGCATTGGTGAAGGTTGTATTGCAGATTATCAAAGTATTTCTTGGTTTCTTACACGCATCTTTCTCATTCATCCATAGATACCTGAATGACCTTTACTGTCTGGAGTTACGGCCCGGTTCCAGTGTTGTGGGCTGGGATATCCCTGCCACCTCGGGTCGGCCCCCTCCACCCCGGGAAAGCCATACCGCGGTTGTCACCAGTGGAAAAACTGGGAACAGGCTCATTATCTATGGAGGCATGAGTGGCTGTAGACTTGGTGACCTCTGGGTGCTTGATATAGGTGAGATGATCAGATGTATACCAGGCTGTTTATTTCATCAGATCCAGTAACCATATAATTACAAGTTAAATAAATATTGTCCATGTATGAAGGTAGTGATATAGATGGATATTTAACACTCTAATTTTGTGTAGATTATCGTTACTTTGCATTGATCACCCTGGTGGGGGCGGGGGTTATTGCATGCATGTTCAATTGTATGATCCATTGACCTTCTGTGCAATACTTGAACTTCAACCAAGATGTTTGTGGACAGCTTTGTAATTTTGATATACATTTGTTTTTGTTTTGTTTTATTTTGTGTAGACTCTTTGACATGGAACAAACCATCCATTGGTGGAACAGCTCCTCTTCCACGCAGCCTGCACTCTGCCACCATCATCAACAACAAGTAAGTTACTTGTTGTTTTTACTTAATCGTTTTTATAGGTTCCAAGTGTTTGGTATGCATAGAGGGCCTGAAATGTTGATAGCAATAACCGTTTGATCAATAAAGTTTTGTTCATTTATTAGGATGTACGTGTTCGGAGGCTGGGTCCCTCTGGTGATGGAGGATGTCAAAGTGGCCACACATGAGAAGGAATGGAAGTGCACCAACACTTTGGCCTGTCTCAATTTAGGTATAAGAGTAGTTTAATGATGTCTTATAATTGTGTTTGTATTAATTAGTGATTACATAAAATAGTATCCGTCTAAGTTCTAAAAACATAACCAGTAAACTATGAAATCTTGTTTTGGAATGCCCCTTCAAATATGTACCATCTCATTGTCAACAGGGGCTGGAATGTTCTGACTACTGGAAATTATTCATGTCATATTGCAATTATAATTTTATTTATCTCCATAGAAACGATGAACTGGGAGACTGTAGTGATGGACTCACAGGAGGAGAACATCCCCCGGGCCAGAGCAGGTCACTGCAGTGTGGCTATAAACTCTCGTCTTTTCATCTGGAGCGGCAGAGACGGATACAGAAAGGCCTGGAACAACCAGGTCTGCTGCAAAGACCTGTGGTACCTGGAGACTGGTGAGCAGGGGATTATGTGGGATTTTATGATTTAAGATTTTGTTTTGAGTGCCTCACATCTGGAGATTTTAGGCCTTTAGTCAATCTGAAAACTATATAAACCGTTTTGGCATTAACTGAATAAATGTGGTGTTCTCAATGTAATCCGTCTTATTATTCTCTCCTGATTGTGGAACATCTAAATCTATTTGGTAATGGTACATTTCATGAACTCTTTCCTGATATGTGACAATGGATTTGCCCTTTTATTCCAGAGCGTCCGTGTGCTCCGTCCCGTGTACAGCTAGTCCGGGCTAACACTTCGTCTCTGGAGGTGAGCTGGGGCCCCTGTCAAACTGCAGATACATATGTTCTTCAACTGCAGAAGTATGACCTGCCACAGACCACACCTACGAGCCCCACTCCAAGTCCTGCCTCCAACCCTGTCCCCACAGTAACGCCTTCCCCAACAACACCCACTCCAGCCACACCAACCACCGGTATTACTCTGGTCCCTGCAGCAGCGACTGGAAGTGCACTGACCACGCCTAATAAACCAGGTACACCACCTGATTTGGGCTGGACTTAAAATTGTTTTGCATATTTGTAAGAATTATTTTAAAGTTACACAATATACAGGGTTAATCACAGCGTATTATTTCTTTAGCTGTCCTGAAAGTGGCAGCATCTCCGGGAGGGGCCGCAGGAGCCTCCATTGTAACGGTCCGACAGGCCACTCCCAAATCCCCTGTTGCCGTGACAACTCTTCCTGCTGGAGTTCGCATGGTGGTCCCTGCTCAGACCACGCAACAAGGAACGGTAATTAACAGACTGACAAGCATTCAGGTGAGTTCTTCATCATGTTGATATATTTCTGTTTTGATTTCAGCCGATCGGCACAAACCCTCAGATGTCCGGTATGGCGGCTCTGGCTGCAGCTGCAGCAGCCACTCAGAAGATCCCACCTTCATCTGGGACAGTGTTAAATGTGCCGACAGGAGCCACGATCGTCAAGACCGTGGCTGTGAGCCCTGGCTCCACCACTCTGCCCGTCAAAGTGGTAAAGAGTTAACTTCACTCTGAATTCTAAATAAAATTGTTTCAGGATCAATAAAGCATCCATCTCCCATGTCAATCTTTGACCAGAAAGCCTGGGAATCAATGGATACGTCATTATTCAATACTCTGCCTTATCCATAAATTACACTGATACAGGCGGCAATATTGATGTAGAACAGATGGATAACTTAACACTGTGGCCATTGGCCAGATTAATAAATTGCCAATATTACACACCCACAATTCAGTTTACCATAAGGAGCCGTAACTGGGGCATGATTTTTGTGTCATTCAGGTGAGTAACCCAGCCACTCGGATGTTGAAGACTGCCGCTGCACAGGTTGGTGGGGCATCTGTTGTTTCTGCCCCTGGAACACCCAATCGGCCAATCATCACCGTGCATAAGTCCGGCACGGTCACAGTGTCTCAACAGGCTCAGGTAGTGACGACGGTGGTGGGAGGAGTCACCAAGACCATCACACTGGTGAACAGTCCTCTGAGTGTGGGCTCTGGGGGCACTCTGGTGAGTAAATACAAAATTATAAATTATAGTTAAAAATGTATATATTTAGACATTATGCTAATGTCTGGCTTTTTTGTAGTTGGGAAACCTGGGAAATCTTGGTAAAGTGGTGTCAGTGGTTCAGACCAAACCAGTACAGAGTGGAGCAGTGACTGGACAGGCTGGAAGTCCTGTCACACAGATTTTACAGGTAAATATAGACTCAGACCAACTTAATTAATCCGCAAGGGAATTATTTGGTCACGGTAGCAAAAATATGAATAGTAATAATACATTTTTAAAAAGTAGTAAAAATAAAACATACAAGAGTGTGGTGAAAAATAAGACTTAATCATGTCTTGTATATTGAAGCTGTTTCCATCCAGATAGGTCAGCAACTCCAGTTCTATGTTTACATCTATAACCCACATTTTATTCCCTATTGTGTCCTTTGCACTCATAGACTAAAGGTGGCCTTCCTCCTGGTACAATCTTGAAGCTGGTGACCTCTGCAGATGGTAAACAGACAACAATACTGAGCACTGCACAGTCTGGAGCTGCCGGAAACAAACCCACCATTCTTGGAGTGTCACCAACAGGAGCTAAACCAGGGACCACTATCATCAAGACCATCCCAATGTCTGCACTGCAGGGAGCCGCTGGTACACAAACACACACTAAGCCTAAATGTGCTTATGCATCAACTTTTTTGTATGATTAATTTGCAGTTTATTTTTTATGAATGTTTAAAAAAGAGACTAAGACTTTGAACCCATGATTTTTCAGTTCAACTCAATGTAGACATTTTATTTTGGATGTCCAGGTGGAAACAGTCCAATCACCATCCTCACAAATAAAGGAGTGGCTTCAGGAACAGCTCAGAAAATAATCACTGCAGTCCCCAAGATCTCAGCAGGAGGTCAGCAGGGGCTAACACAGGTACGGTACTCCCCCATCTCCTCTAAAGATCAATGGCAATACAGATTGTTTACAGCCATGAGAAACTGTTGGTTAATAAGCTCTGTTTGTGTGTATTATTTCACCATATTATGGTGGTCCAGAGATTTAAGACTGATAGCATGCTACTGTTGTTATCTCTAGTAAACTTTTTGCTTGTTGAAGACCGTTTTTTACCATATTATAATTATCTTATCTGTCACATAAAGGCCAGAAAAAAGTTTAACAGTTGGTTTTGCATAATGTCTTTTACAAGCAGGCAAATGCATGGATCCAGTATGCATATTTACATATGTGTGTCTTTGAGTACAGGTGGTTTTGAAGGGGGCACCAGGGACCCCCGGAACCATCCTCAGGACTGTCCCCATGAGTGGAGTCAGACTGGTGTCTCCAGGATCCAAACCCACTGTCACCACCCTCGTTGTCAAGGGCACCACAGGTAACTTTTTCTGCCTCTTTATTTTTTGAGTAAACGTAACTTATTTTTTTCTGTCCTGAGTGAGAGAATTAAGATTGACTCCTCAGCAGCAACAGTAATTTTATTTCTGTCCTAAATAACTTGTGTGTCTTTAGGTGTGTCAAGCCTAGGAACTGTCACTGGGACAGTCTCCACTGTCGCCGGGGGAACTGTTGCTGGGGCCAACGCCTCTCTTGCCACTCCTGTCACCACCTTAGCAACCATCGCCACGTTAGCTGGCCAGGTTACTACGGCAGCCACAGCCGGAGCAACCAAACAGGTACTAGCTCCATCTGTAATCTTAAACATCTATGCTAATGCATATTTAACGCGTTTAAACATGGTACCAGCATCATCACCTGTGCTGTGGTTTGGTTTATTTATTTATTTAAAAAGGGACGGTGTTCATTGATAAACACTAGTAAAACATAAAATACAATTGTAAATGTACCGAGGTTAGCGTACAGCTAATTTACATTCGTAGTCCCTTGATATTTAGGACAGGACAAGACAAACACAGCAGTTAAACGAACATAAGAGTTAAACATTTAGTGGAAACTGTGTTTCCAGGTCACTTTGATCACAACTCCCAGTGGAGCTGAGGCTCAGCCCTTGGTCCAGGACCTGCCTGTGTCCATCATGGCCTCCCCCACTTCTGAGGAACCTGGAAGTACCACCACTAGCTCCACAGTTACTACCACGGCTGAGGGAGATGAGGGCTCCAACACAGGTAATCTATAGAAGACAAGTGGTAATGCAATCAATAAAGAGATGCATGGACTTTGTGAAATAAGACTGTTTGTTTTGATGGATTAGAGAAAAAGACTCTTTGCTTTACTATTTTATTATTTTTCAGTGACGCTGATCTGCTCTAACCCCCCATGTGAGACCCATGACACAGGGACCACCAACACAGCCACTGTGGCCACAGCGTCGATGGGAGGGACACAGAGAGTCTGCTCCAATCCTCCCTGTGAAACTCATGAGACCGGGACTACCAACACTGCCACTGTGGCTGCCTCCAGCATGGGACAGAACACACAGGTAAAAAGGTTTAGGGTAAGGACACAAAATGTTTCTGGGATCATGCTCTCATGTGCTGTAAACCATTCCACATTAGAACATATAAAATATGCAAAATATTAGAGAAAATGTCTCCAACATCTTAAACAAAATCTTCTGACATTTATTTTTGATGTATAAACATGTTTAATGCAAAGCAGCAGCAGAAAAACAGAATAAAACAATCTAATCAAATCTAGTCAAATTTGTAAGAGTCCAGTTAATCTAATAAAAATGAGTGAAATCTTGAACAGATAATTTTCTCTTGTTAAGGTCACCTCTAACCCACCAGTGAATGGAGCCACAGTTTGCTCCAATCCTCCATGTGAGACGCATGAAACGGGGACAACCAACACCACTACTACAGCAGGAGCAGGAGGACTCCGACAGGTGGGACACACATTATCAGCTCGTTTGGTTCTCCTTTCCTGTTGTGTTTGTCCACATTTGAGAGCATGTATTCTCTCTTCTTAGATCTGCTCCAATCCTCCCTGTGAGACCCATGAAACTGGCACGACTAACACCACCACCACAGCTGGAGCAGGTGGTCTCCGACAGGTATAAGCACACACATCTCAGGGAACCCGCTTTAACTAAAACATTTGCACATGAGTTAACTGATTGAGGGAATTTTGTTTCTTACTGCGCCTTCGGAAATGAGAGGATCTGGGGACTAGCTGCAGTTAGTGGGTGCTTTTTGGCAGGTACATTTTTGCAGCCTGACCAATCCAATCCCTACCTTATTTCAGATGTAAATACACAATTGACAAAACAGTGGTTTAGTGATGCCTTCACAGGGTTGTAAATGGGGTGTGCAGCAGTGGGCTTGGGCTGGACTGGGCGTTGGAATAAATTAGTGCAACTGGGTTTCTACAGTGGTTATGTGCAAAAGGGCCTGTTGATGGTCAAAGATTGGCACAGACGGGCAAGGCTACACTCTACAAGTCTATGTTCAGTGAGTGTTCTAACGGAACAGAAAATCAATCTTGTTCATCCTTTTTCCAGGTCTGTTCCAATCCTCCATGTGAGACTCATGAAACGGGAACCACCAACACAGCGACTACAGCAGGAGCAGGGGGAATTAGACAGGTTAGTATTTTCAAAAAAGCCCCCTAAATTATTAAAAAAAACTACCTATGAATGAGTATGGTTATTGACCAATTGTTTTAAGATTTTATTAAGCATTATTGTTTTTGTCTAGGTCTGTTCCAATCCTCCATGTGAAACTCATGAAACGGGAACCACCAACACAGCAACTACAGCCACAGGTAAGATCTGGGGACTAGCTGCAGTTAGTGGGTGCTTTTTGGCAGGTACATTTTTGCAGCCTGACCAATCCAATCCCTACCTTATTTCAGATGTAAATACACAATTGACAAAACAGTGGTTTAGTGATGCCTTCACAGGGTTGTAAATGGGGTGTGCAGCAGTGGGCTTGGGCTGGACTGGGCGTTGGAATAAATTAGTGCAACTGGGTTTCTACAGTGGTTATGTGCAAAAGGGCCTGTTGATGGTCAAAGATTGGCACAGACGGGCAAGGCTACACTCTACAAGTCTATGTTCAGTGAGTGTTCTAACGGAACAGAAAATCAATCTTGTTCATCCTTTTTCCAGGTCTGTTCCAATCCTCCATGTGAGACTCATGAAACGGGAACCACCAACACAGCGACTACAGCAGGAGCAGGGGGAATTAGACAGGTTAGTATTTTCAAAAAAGCCCCCTAAATTATTAAAAAAAACTACCTATGAATGAGTATGGTTATTGACCAATTGTTTTAAGATTTTATTAAGCATTATTGTTTTTGTCTAGGTCTGTTCCAATCCTCCATGTGAAACTCATGAAACGGGAACCACCAACACAGCAACTACAGCCACAGGTAATTCTGAATTTATCATTATCATCATTTATCATTTATCATGTGATCAAAGTAATATGTGTTAATCACTAATATCATTCTGTTGATCACTTTAGCAGCTCAGCAGAGTGGAGAGTCACAGGGAGAAACTACTGAACCCTCAGACTCCACCTCCCCCGTCACCACCGCCGCTCAGAGCAGAGCTGTGACCACAGTGACACAGGCCACACCCACCCCAGGCCCCTCCATCCCAGTAAGTGTCAATACTTGGGGTGTAATGGTACACAAAAATCACGGTTCAGTACGTACCTCAGTTTTGAAGTCACGGTTCGGTCCACTTTCAGTACAGTATGGGAATAAATTGCTTGTTGTTGTGTTGTAACATTATTCAAACGGGAAAATAAATAAATAGATGCAAAGTACTGCTTGGTAATAATAATAAGTTATAATTCTATATAATTAAAATTGTGCGCTTGGAGCACCCAGGGACTAAGATGGTGCATCTGATCCCTCTGGCCGAGACGCAGCACACAGCCGCCCACACTTCGCCGCTTTGTCACGGTGAGGCTCGGGCAGCTGTGGGGAGCTCCTCTCACCCAGGGCCATGGGATCAGCCGACAGCGACACCCGGGGAGAGGACCCTCGAGAGAATCCCCCCACATCGAGCGACTGTCCTTTCCCTGCTGAGTTAGACAGTATCGCTCTGATGAGCGACTCGCTCTAAACTAGCTGCACTCGCACTAATTCAACACGCTCAAACTCGACTATTTTGTACAGAACCCTGACGAAACTGTGAGTCGGGGATGTAGTATTTGGTTAAAGAGCCTTCACTAAGCACCACAGTCACGGATGAGTTGCCTCATGAATATTAAAGAGCCGAACCTTTATGTACCTGCACGTGTAGTGCTCGTGCTCTGCCCTGTACCGAACTGAACGCCCCGTACTGAAATAGTTCAGTACGAATACATGTACCGTTACACCCCTAGTCAATACTACAGAAAAATCTGTTTTATTCCAATTGTCAGAACAGAATTCATGAACTTGCTTCAGCCTTATGGTGCAAACAAAGAATAATAATGTCAACTATGAAATATAAAATATGTGACGTTTGTGAAGTTCACCATCTTCTACATTAAACTCCAAATGTTTCTTCCTGCACCAGGTCACCAGCTGCATTAGAGCCTTACAGATCCAGATAGTTTTTAGCTGCTCCTCTGTTTTTAAAAGAGTTGCATGAATTGATTTCCATTCGTAGAATCACAAATCTCAGACTGAATGGACTAAACCTAAACGTGTTGTGGTTCTATAGGAGATCTCGTCGTTGGTTGGAGAAGAGAGGGCAGAGTCTTCTGAAGCCGTCGCTGTGGTCACTGGAGCTGAGGGAGAAGAGCCAATGCAGACCGACCAACCAGAGGACGTGATGTCATCTGGAGCCACAGTGTTACAGGTCCACATGGGAGGAGCAGGAGATACCCCACAGGTAAAAACTAAATAAACAAAAATCTACTTTATTTTCTTTCTTTTTGGACCAATGACTCAAATCTAATGTTCAAAATCTGTGTGCCTTTTGTGTTTTCAGATGGAGACAGCAGACAGCGGCCTGCCTCAGGAGCTGATGTCATCAGAAGGGGACGAATCAGGAGCTACGACTCTCATGGTGACTGGACTGACCCCAGACCAACTGACCACAGCAACAGACGAGGCCCAGCAAGCCACGATACAGGCCGTCCTCCAGGCAGCGGGACAGTTAGGTCAGCAGGTTTCTTACATTTTTTCTACTTAAATGCAGTCCCATGATTTTATCTGGAGAACTTGCTTGCTTAGGCCGGTCATAACAGATTTTGAAGTAAATATAGACTATAAGCGAGAACTATAAAACTATTTCTTTACTATTACAAACACACTAGTACAAAGACAAGGCACCATGATAAATATTGACTTCCAAAAGTGATGTTCCATCTTATATCATGTATTGAATGGTAAGTCAATACAGTAATTATCATGACTGGACTAGTTCTCCTGAGGTTTCTACAGAACTCTGGAGCTCACGCCCAGTTCAGCACAGCTTCTACATTCTTCAAAAGCTGTTATTCTCAGCGTTACAAGGATTACATCTAAACTTAACTAAACACTTCTACCAGCTTGATTGCCAAACCCTTGTTCCCGTGTACTGACGTGACATGTAGGAGGCGGGATTAATCTATTTTTGATTAATGTCATTGTGTGTTGTGTTGTTCAGGTGATGCAGAAGGTGGAGACCAGACCATCCCAATCGTCTTAACTCAGCAGGAGCTGGCTGCGCTGGTCCAACAGCAGCAGCAGCTCCAGGAGGCCCAGCAGGTGGTTCCCAAATCAGAGCCAGAGCCGATGGCAGAGCAGGCGCAGCACACCATGCCCACAGGTGAGCAACCAGAGCAGAGGTGCAGTATCTAAGGTTTAGTCAATTAGTGTTCCAATCAAAGCATTCAAATAAATTACCATCCCTTCTAGTTCGGTGGTGTCAAATGTGACCAATTTCTGTTTGCACTCAGGTTTCCTGTTCAAGTGGCCCAAATCATAATGGACAATATTTTTACTGCAAATTTTAATAACATTAGTGTAACACTGGATTGTGACAGAAGTGTGTGTCTCATGGGACATGTTGCCTTTTCTGTTCATTTCTCCCTCAGAGGGCCTGGCTCCAGCTGACAGCCTGAACGACCCAGCAGCAGAAAGTAATGGCCATGAGCTGGCATCGTCTGCGGTAACGAGTGCTGTTGCCCGATTGGCCAGCACATTTGCCCCGCCCCCTCTGAGCGCCAGCCCCAATAAGATTCAGGCTGCTGCTACGCTAACAGAGGTGGCTAACGGCATTTCTAATGCTGCTCAGGTGAGGAAACCTGACAAATGTACTTTTGAAATGAAACCGTTTTCCTCGGCTGTTTTATCACCCGACTTTCATGACTCTTTGTGATCTGTGTTCAGAAACCAGCCGCAGCGAAGCCAGTCCCCAAAGACTCTCAGTGGTACGACGTGGGCATTGTGAAGGTCACCAACATGGTGGTGTCTCACTACTACGTCCCCTACGATGACAACTACATCGACGTAAGGACAAGCAAACATAAATATTCTGTAGCTGTACTTTGTAATTAATCGAAAAATCAACTGCTGTAGTTAGATTATTTGCCTTCTAAATGTAATCCATAATTTATTTTATTGATGGTCACAGGACGACTCTGGTGCGGTTCCGGATTATTCTCAGATGAGGAAAGTGGAGCTGCAACCAGGAACAGCCTACAAGTTCAGAGTGGCAGGCATCAACATCTGTGGAAGAGGGGCCTTTTCTGAAGTGTCTGCCTTTAAAACCTGTTTACCAGGGTTCCCCGGGGCTCCTTGTGCTATTAAGATCAGCAAGGTGAAAGAGAACATATATCCATCCTAATCAATAATATTATTTGGGAATCCAAATGTCGAGTGACAGGTATAATATAACGATATTCTCCTCTGTGCCCAGAGCCCAGACGGGGCACAGCTCACCTGGGAGCCTCCTGCAGTCACCTCTGGGCGGATCACAGAATATTCTGTTTACTTGGCCATCCAGTCCTCACAAACCTCCGCGGGCTCCTCGGGGTCCCAGGGGCAGTTAGCCTTCATGAGGGTCTATTGTGGCCCCAGTCCGTCCTGCCTTGTCCAGTCCTCCAGTCTGTCCAATGCCCACATCGACTACACCACCAAACCTGCCATCATCTTCAGGATCGCAGCTAGAAACCAGAAGGGCTACGGACCCGCCACACAAGTGCGGTGGTTACAAGGTAACGCAAATCATCTGCTATCATTTATTTAGTTTAAAATACCTTTTTTAAATCTATCTTGTTCTAATACTTACTTTAAGTTTGTAAGCAAGTACATTTTGTAGCTACAAAGAAGAAAAAGGCAAAAATAAATATACGCACATCATTAAATTAGCTCTGCAGGCTGCTTGTCCATAAAGCTCTGAAACCTTTTGAAATGAGGTTCAACAGGTTTCTGATTGTGGAAGGAAATCAACCTTTTGTCTTTATTTTTTTACAGATACTAAAGATGCCAAGCCTGCAATGAAAAGACCTGGAGTGTCACCTGATTTGTAAGTTTCACTTTTTGTCTGTTTTTGTCTGTTTTCCTTGATATTTTAAATTGGGTTCATGTATTTTCAGTTGCTGTTTAGTCTTTAATTGTTTTAGTGAATTTAAATAAAAAGTATATGAATCATCACATGTGCATCATGTCTTACCGTTTTGCACCTCATTTCTCCTGTAGTAAACCCGCCGGATCGAAGAAGTTCAGAGCCGACCAGTGAGAGCTGGTGTGGCTCTCTGTGATTGGACAGCTCTTCTTAAGCTCTGCCCTTTGATGCCCTTAAACGAAGAACGGCCTGGGCGAGTGGTACATTTCACCATGAGACCCATCCACAATCTTCAAAACTGAAAGACAGAGACTTGTAAAATATATTTGTACATTAATCGATCAACTGAACGTTTCTCATGTTATTTTTTTTCCTTTATTTCTTCTTGTTGTTTGTCAGGAACCGAATGTTAAAAAAAGAAAAATGGGGGAGTCAGTGGCAGTATTTTGTCATCCATTGAAAATAATTAAGGTTTTTGAGTTAAATGTAGTTTGTAGAAAGGTCAAAGGTTAAGGGGTGGGACTCGGACCAGCTCTATGTAAATTAATACTTTCTGTAGCTGTTTCTCTTTATTCACTCTTTTTTTATATATATAAACGTCTCAAAGAAAAGCCAAATGGTTTATGTTTATCTGTGGTTTATGTTACTCCGTTTTGAACTCTGCCATTGGTCCATTTGAATGATCTGAGCGCTCTGATTGGTCCGTTTGTTTGTGGGACTTAACGGAGCAGTCTGATTTGTCAATCTTGTTTGTGGAATGATTCAGCTGTTGTTTGTGAATATTCTCTGCAACAATAAAGATTTTTAGAGCATTTTTTACAAACCGCACGCGTCCTGTCTGATAACTGGGGTTCCGTGGTATGACATTACATTTATTAATTACATGTGTTTTTGTTACTCAGAAATACAATACCAGTAATTCATTTTGTGAATGGGACTCTCCACAGATCTGAATAGTAACACAGCGCAGGGCTGTGACCTGCTTGTCTCTTTGTGACAGAGGTTTAGTCTAGACAGTGGAACATTCTAGATGAAGCAGTAACGTTTCCACGGAGATAAGAAGGTGGATCTTCACTATTGATGCTGCACAGTGTCATTTTGAGGTTTAAGGTTCTTTATATTGTTACTTCGTAGGCTCCATGAGGTCAGTGGTGGAAGAAGAACTCAAATTATTTCACAGATAATAGTAAAGTATTCTGATAAAGATTTGTTCCAAAAAGATTTTTATTCAGAATAAATGGCTTGATCTTTTTTTTTTTTTTTTTCTTGTGTTTTTATTTGTATATTTTTATTTCCTTAAACTACGAACATATATTTAAAAATGCCTCAGTCTTTTCAGCAGGTCTCAAACAACAATAAAAAACACTTTTACTTTTCAATCCTGTTCAAAATGTAGTGCAGTACAAAGTACAGTACTGTAAAATGTACAGATACCTCAAAATGATACTTAAATACATTTACTTCATTACGTTCCACCACTGCATGAGGTGTAGGTGTGATTCACTGCTTGAATATTGAATATTGGCTCTTTTGTGCATCTCTATCATTTATATGATGGTAAAATTTGTCACATTTAAGATTTCAGTTGAATTATTGATGATACAAACACAGATGATGTAAGACCCAGAAACATCTGAAGCTTCAGAGCATCACATCAAAACAAAGGCTTTGTGCGCTCTGATTGGATGTTTCTGCCCCTCCCTGCTCACCCCACGCTCCCCTCTCTCTGACGTCACGCTGGATTTCCCCGGCGCTTTCACTTTCCCGGTGTAACGTCGAGATGGGTTGCCTCGTCGAGATGTAACAAACCCCACGGCAGAGGCTTTAAGAGCAGAGCGCGCTGATTGGACGGGACAGAAGCCGGCCCTGCTCTGATTGGCTGAGGGGCAAAGGAGCAGACGCTGATTGGTGGAAATGAGCATCAGTCCATAGCTCTAAGTCCCGCCCCCGCTGATGTTGGTGTGTGACGTAAGAGCTGCAGACACAGGGATTTCTGCTTTGTCATGGCCACACTGTTATTATTATGTATTATGTGTCTGTTATTATTATGTATTATGTGTCTGTTATTATTATGTATTATGTGTTATATATGATGTGTTACAGGAGTGACTCTACTCACCAAAAGATGAAGGTCGTGTAACCAGACGTCCCTGTTTATCCAGGACAGTCCCAGTTCTGACCCTGTGTCTCTGTCCCAGCACATTTATTCAAAACCAGTGATTTGTCTCAGTTTTATACAAGAAATGTCTCAGGTGTCTCTGTTTTGGACAAATCTGATCCCTAAAGCGAGGCATAAATTGCTTAAAAATCACCAAAACACAGAGAAAATGTGACTAAACTGACTCACATCCTGAATGAATGATTCTGGAGCGTCTCTGCACAACAGTTTTACTTAAGTAACGACACAATTTTATTATTACAAAACACCAAAAAAAGGGGATGTCCAAGTTTATGTGTAAATCTGACCTCTGCTCTAAACATATCAGCACAACTGACTGGACCAACTGTACAGTTTTAAAAACCCAATACGTTACGTTACATGACATGACATTACGTTACGTGACGTGACATGACGTGACATGACGTGACATGACGTGACATGACGTGACATGACGTTACATGACGTTACATGACGTGACATTAGCCCCACACGCTGGGCCGTAGCTGCCCTGGGGCTGAGGGCAGGAGCACCTCTGCTGGTCACATGATACATGAGCCTAAAGTAACTGGAGACTTTATTTCTGCTTTGAATTTGTGTCTAATTATTTCACTTCTGTATTTGACTTTTTATCAGTGTTTCCACATGAACAAAAAAACTCATCTGAGCTTCAGACTCATTAACTCATCCAAATCACACCTGCAGTGATGGAGTCGTCCTTTATTTCTTTGTCTGTCTGCGTCTCCAAAGCTCAAAACACTCTGTTCCACCTTGTGATGTCATGATGTGCAGTTCTGAAGTGAACAGTTAAACCTCAGACTTATTCTCCTTATGTTCAGTAAAAATGTGCAGTTCTGGGGCAGAAACTGTCCAAATGATTCTGAAGCTGTGAGGACTTTAAAAACGCAGTGGAGCATCACAAGGCGGAAGCGTTGGTGTTTCTGTTTGAGGAAGAACTCAGCCTCCAGGGTTAAACACGGAGGTTTAAACACGGAGGAGGTTTAAACTCGGAGCTTCAGTCTGCAGCTCGTCTCTTCTGCGCATGCGCACTGATCCACACAGAAGCTCCGTTCATTCTGCTCCAGGTGCGAACGGGACCAGAAGAGCCGCTGCCCCCTGCGCCTCAGACCCCTGCAGACCTCTCTGGTCCTCTCTGGTCCTCTCTGGTCCTCTCTGGTCCTCTTTTAGACCCCTCCAGAGCTCTTTTAGACTCTTGTCGCTATGCAGTGAGCGGGTTCGGCTCGTTTTATCTTTTTTGGGGAAGTCTAAGCATTTTGTTCTCGTTTTTGGTGGATTAAAGACACGGAGATATGTCCACGAGCCGCAGCGGAGCCGCGCCGGAGCTGCCCGGGGCCGGGGCCGGGGCCGGGGCGCTCCAGACCGTGTTCGTGATCCTGGACTCGGCGGAGTCTCTCAATCTCGTCCGGTGAGTCTCGAAACTTCCGCAAAGCGTCTGAACGTTCAGCTCATCAACAGTTGTGTTTTTAGTCTTTGGGTTTGTCCAGTTTCACTTTCAAACCTGCTTTACGCGTGGCTCGTTTCTCTGTGTTTTGGACGAGTTTGACTTTTCTTATCGACACGTCTGTGATGTTTTTTCACACATTTGCCTCTTAAAGGCAAAAGAAAAAGGCAAAAGAAA